>JZKD02S1913178.1:41276-55217 GCA_000966675.3 Picea glauca
TACTTTAACACGTAGGATTAATCACGTACCTCATATCTTACTGCACATAACGACCTGTCGGAGTAACCGCACTATCCAACCACCATCTGAGTTGCGCGGAATAGCTGACATGATGAAGGATCATGAGAGAAATGACAACTGGAGCAGAAACAAAGTCCTTACTGTAGTTAGCCAACTGGAAATCACCGGATGTGAAGTCAAGTCATTATGAAGCAGTACTTTCGGATAGAGAGCATCAATATTGTCTAATCAGTGGTGCTGTGGCATGGAAATATTAGAGGGCTGGAGCAGCAGCATTGGCAAAAATGCGAAAAAGAAAGAGTGAAGTGGCAAGAAAGAATAACAACAATTAGTGTATCAGCAGGTTCTTTGGCAAAAATGGCGGAGGTAGGTGTAACAACATGGAAATTGGCCAGTTTATCGGAAGAAGGTGTAACAACATGGAAACCGGCCAATTTATCGAAAGAAGGTGTAACAACATGGAAATCGGCCAATTTATCAGAGGAAGGTGTAACAACATGGAAATAGGCCAATATATTGGAAGAAGGTGTAACAACATGGAAATTGGCCAATTTATCGGAAGAAGGTGTAATAGCATGGAAATCGACCAATTTATCGGACGAAGGTGTAACATCATTGAAATCGGTCAATTTATCGGAGGAAGGTGTAACAACATGGAAATCGGCCAATTTCTCGGAAGAAGGTGTAACAACATGGAAATTGGCCAATTTAGCGAAAAAAGGGTGGAACAATATAGAAATCGGTCGAATGCTACATTACTTAGTTTCTAGGAAGTTTTTCAACTTCCATGAACTAATCGTTTGACTCATTTTGCGCTACTCAACCTTGCTATTCATCAATCCACCTGTACACACATAACCGCCTGATACCTTTCAAAGCTTTATTAGCATAGTAAAGAAAATAGAGTCATTTCAACTAAAAATAGAGAAATGCAAATTTTGCTGAGGTTATTTATATACAAGGTTTGAGCAAAAGAATTCCTAAAGTTCAGAAGGGAAAGGAGTAAGCTCCTTTCCGTTTAAGAATTGATAACCTATATCAACTGTACATCTAGTTTTGAATTCTGCCTTGGATAGTGGACGTTGATATAGACGCAAGCAATGACCATTTGCATGTAACTGCGTATTGGATCCATCAATAGTAATAAACCACACTGTCCCATTGGGAAAAATGATGCCTACATCGTAAGGCCCTAGCCATCGTGTACACAACTTACCTTGAAATTCCTTAAAGTGTGAATCATACAACAGAGCCCAATCTCCTTTTTGGAATAATTTCTTCTTAATGACTCGGTCATGCCATTTTGTTCTTTGTTTTTGAATCACCGTGGTTTGATGAATGGCATCCAAACTCTTTTCATCAAGCTCGTTGAGCTACTGCAGTCTGGCTTTCTGTGCCATAGTCAAGTCAAGGTTGACTGTTGATGCAGTTCTTAAGGTTTTGATTTCAAATTCAATGGGGAAAACAAGGATTTTTCCATATACCAATTCGTAAGGAGAAAAACCAATTGTTCTCCTCCAAGTTGTCCAGTAAGCCCATAGAGCTTCATGAAATCTATCAGACCAATCCCTACGATTTTCTCTCACTATTTTAGTAAGAATGGCTTCGATAATTTTGTTGGTGCTTTCCACCTAGCCATTGCCTTGTGGATGGTATGGAGAAGCTATTCTATGTAAAACATGATATTTACTGAGTAGAGCTTCAAATTTATATGATGTGAAAAGGGGTCCTCCATCAATTACCAATTCTTTGGGAACACCAAACCTAACAAATATATCTTCAAACAAGAATGCTAAGACAACTTCTTATGAGGCTCTGATAAGTGCTTTTGCCTCCACCCACTTGGTCATGTAATCTGTACAGACCAATATATAAACTTTCTGATTGGAAGGTGGGTGAATGGGTCCTACAAAATCCATGGCCCATCTCTCAAAAGGCTCTAACACTATTTGAGACTGGAGAGGCATCTCGTCCCTGTGATTTGGTTGACCCATATGTTGGCAACTGTCACAATCTTGGACATACTTCTTGGCATCTTGAAATATGATGGGCCAAAAATAGCCCATCCTTAAAATTTTATGCCTGGTCCTTTAATCAACAAAATGACCCCCACAAGGGCCATCATGGTAAGCTTTCAGCAGATCATAAACTTCATCATCCCTCACACATCCCTTATTTCTTGGTTCAGGCATGTGTAGAAGAGGTATCCTCCTATCCAACTATACCTAGCACTCTTTTGAATAATCTTCCTTCTTTCTTGAGGAGATAGATGTGGAGGTACCTTCCCTGCAACCAAATAATTAGCAATGTCTGCATACCAAGGTGAGTGAGAAGATACTACAAACAAATGTTCATCATGAAAGGAATATTCTATAGGTGAATTATCATCATTTATATGTAATCTTGAGAGAAAATCAACAACCACATTTTCTTTTCCTGGTCTATCCACTATAGTAATGTCAAATTCTTGCAGTAGTAACAACCATCTTGTCACTCGGGAATTAGTAATAGGTTTATTCATTAGATATTTAGTGGCTATATGATCAGTATGAATAAATGTCGGATGACCAGTTACATAATGCTTGAATTTGTTGATTGCATAAACTACTGCCAAGAATTCTCTTTCAGTAACTGTGTAATTTAACTCAGCAGTAGCCATGTTCTTGCTAATATAGTAGATATCGTAGGGTTCTTTGTCCTCCTGTTGCCCTAGTACTGCACCAATTGCAGTGTCTGAGGCATATGAAGAAATGTGAAAAGGTAGAGCCCAATTGGGCTCTCTCAAGATGGGAGCTGTGGACAATTTCTGTTTAAGATCTGCAAAAGACAATTCACAGTTGTCAGTCCAACGAAAGTCAACATCTTTTGTTAGTAGAAAAAAAAATGGAGAGGCAAGTTTAGATAAATTTTTAATGAATCTCTTGTAATACCCAGCGTGCCCTAAAAAAAATTCTTACCTCTTTCTAAGTTGATGGAGTTGGAATGTCCAAAATTACCTAGATTTTGGCTAGATCTACCCGAATCCCTGCATAAGAGATGAAGTGTTCCAACACTACCATCATCATATGGCACTTTTCTGTACTTAAAGAAAGATGAGATTGTCTGCATCTTTTGAGCACTTTTTTCAGATTAGACAAAGCTTCTTCGAAATTAGTACCATAAGGTGTAAATTCATCCATGAATATTTCCATACAATCATTCACCATATCAGAGAAAATACCAATCACAGCTCTCTGGAAAGTGGCTGGTGCATTACACAAGCCAAATGGGAGAACCTTGTAGGCAAATGTACCCCAAGGGATGGTAAAGGTGGTCTTATCTTGGTCATGTGGGGCAATTTGTATCTGGTTATAGCCATTGAATCCATTTAGGAAATATTTTTTTTCCAGCTAGGTTGTCTAAAACCTGATCAATAAATGGAAGAGGGAAATGATCCTTTTGCGTGGCCTTATTCAGGGATCTATAGTCCCCACACACTCTCCACTTACCATTATTTTTAGGCACAATAACCAATGGTGATACCCACTCGCTGTTCGATATAGGATAGATGAATCCAATGTTGAGAAGTTTCTGAAGTTCTTCCTTAACAATTTCTTTAAGGTTTGGGTTCATCCTCTTTTGCGGTTGGAAAATGGGTCAACATTCTTCTTTGATGTATATATGGTGGGTGCATAGTTTAGAGGGAATGCCTTTCATATCCATGTAATCGTAAATGCTTCTTTATGTATAGTCAATAATTTCAACAATCGACGATTTTCAGCAGTGGAGAGATTAGGATTGATGTTCAAGTTTTTTCCAGGTTCAACTTCCACAACGATTCTCTTAGAACCGACTCTAGGAAATAATTCAGCTGTTGTTGTTTCATCATCTGTTGTTACAACGTTCGCTGTTACAACGACTGTTGTTATAGCTGAATCAATTTGATTGTTAGTGGTTTCTGAGAACATTTCTGAGTTCATTTCTTCTTGGGCAATAGGGTCAAAGACTTTGATCAATCGGTGGTGCATGTTCTGTGTAACAACAGAGGGGTCACAAATAAATCAGTTGATTAACTCATTCTCCATCTCATGTTTGAAACTCAGGGCCTTTCCTATAATTAGCACAGGTAGAGCACTTCTTCCTCAATGTCCATCCATAGAGAATTTTCAGGTTTTGCACTGGGTGTAGCATGAGGATACAGGGTACGTTTTTTTGTGTCATAACCATCAGAGATGGTCATGGAACCAGATCTACAACTAATGAAAGGATCAGTTGTAGCTAACCATGTTCATCTCATAATTAGAGGATGACCTCCTAGACAGGATTTGGGTTGCAAAATGAAAAAATCAACAAGATACTCCCATGAGTCCACTGAAATGACTAAATCATCAATTAGTCTTTTTGGTCTGATGGTAGAGCGTCAACTAGTTCTAGAACAGTAGGAGTAGGTCGGATTTATGTTCTGAGTTGCAACAACTGCGTAGTTTCTATTGGCATGATGTTAATTGCTGCCCCTAAGTCAACTAGTACATGTGGAATATATGTCTGTCCAATTTTAACAGTTATTGTAGGGTTTCCTGGGTTGCCATATTTAATAGGTGGAGTTTTTCCTAACATCAGCTTAGACAAATCCCCCACTACATGCACTGTGAGGGGATCTTTAGGTTTTCATCCAGGTTTCCTAATACAGAGGTCCCTCATAGTCTTGGCATAAATAGGGACATCCCTTATCACTTGCAGTAGTGAAATATTAACGTGCAGATTTTTCAATTCTCCTAGGAGATTGAAAGATGGTAATTCCAAAGGCTTGGTAATTTTCAGTCTTTTAGGGAATGGTGGGTCTGCTGATTCTATAATAGGTTGGTCAATTTATTCTGTATCAACAAATGGTCTCTCCCCTGATTCCTTATCTAATTCTAAAGATGGAGCATCTTCAATTATTGGCTCAACTATTCTCCCCGATCTTAATTTTATCTCATCACAAGGCATAGGAGTAATAGATAAGGCTGGCACATTATGTATGTCTATGTTCTGAACGACCTTATTATTTGGATCTGGGTTAGGTTGCACAGGCATCTGAGGTTGTAAGGGAGAATTGTTTGGTGAGTCATTTGGCGGAAATTGCAGTTGTTGCTGCTGGTACGGGGGTTGGAACTGTTGTTGATAGGGGTTCAGTTGGTGATGGCTTTGATAATTGAGTTGTTGTTGAGGGCCTCTGCCGTATGGGTTCCATTGCCCATAGTGATTCTATTTTTGGGGAATAGGTGACCATGCATTGGGATCTTGATAAGAGGGTGGCATTTGATTTGGAGGGGGGCATTCGTCTGGCCATATGGTAGTTGATTGTTCCAATAATTAAATGCTGGAGGAGAGAATTGAGAGTTCATACCTTGACGTCTTGGCTACCATTGTTTTCTTTTTGTTATTAGATAGACAACCTCTGCTCCCTCATTAGTTGCCTTCATTTATGCTTTTACACTTGGTAGAGAGGGACATTGGTTAGTGGGCACTCCCTTGGTGGATGTTTCTTTCTGCAATTTAGATAGAAAATGCACAATTCTTGCTCTGATTCTGTTTGTTTTTGTTTGACCTACAAAGTATCCATTTGTGAGGCAAAGGAGTTAATCATCTCTATTTTGAAATTTTCTAATAGATTACCTATTTCTGCTCTTGTTTATCCTCCATTGGCTGATTTCTGTACCCTTGAAAAAGTGGTATCTTTGGTAGCTGACTTATTCCTTGTAGATACTCAAGAACATCTTTTGCAGAGATTTACAATATCCTCATAGGATTCCTTAGATATATCTCCCTTGCCAAGCATATTCAACATATCTAAACAATCTTCTCTAACTCCTTTTAGCAAAATGGTTTTCAGAATGTCCTTACTTACATTCAGATGTCCAGACCTTTGTAGATTATATTGGAGTTGCTCCACAAAGTCTTCAAGGGTCTCGTCCTCCTTCTGTGACATCTTGAATAGTTCCTCTCTTTGTTCCCTTGTTCGACAGTAGTCTTGGTATTTGTTCAGGAAAAGCTGCCTCATTTGTACCCATGTTGAAATGTTTTCTCCTCCAAGGCTCATGAACCATCTTAACGCATTACCCTTTAATGTAGCTGGAAACAGTTTAATCTTCTGCACAGTGGTAGTGTAGTCATAGCTTCTACACAAAATGTCAAATTCAAACAAAAACTTATCTGGATCTTTAGTATATAATCCATGAAAATTTGGGAGAGTTGAGAGAGGTATGTTTTTCATAGGAGCCATCCCTCATGTGGGAACATCAAAAATAGGAAAAACCATGGTAGAGATAGTATTTTCATTGTTTACTTGATCCTCGTTGTTCTGTGGATTCTCTAGGTGGATCTCTTCTTCATTATCCCCTTGATTCTCCATATGTGCTCTTTTTATCCACTCAATACAAACAACGTCCCTCTTCTTTAGTGACTATTCGACTGTTGATCTGATAAACAACTTCTTCTAGATTTTTCCTGTTCCAGGCTATACTTCCTTGATCTTCAATGTTCTCCAGTGTTGCTTGTTGATTTATTGGTGACAAATATTTAGCTTTGAATTCATCTTCAACTTCAGCCCTTGATGAGAATGATGTTTCGAGAAGGGGTATTTCTGCTGACTGTGGATCATGTCTTCTTGGAGGATTTGCAGGGCGAAAAATAGATCCTGAAGAAGAATCTGTTCTGGCTATAATCTCATCAACAATAGTTTGTCTCCCCAGTATGCTAGGATTTATTCCTCCACGTCCTCTGGTACCTATAAGGTTAGTATTTTGGGGGATTCGTTTTCGCATTTCACGATTCATGCAGACTATTCATTCCTAAGAAAGAAAACTAATGTGCTTACCAAAATCTATGATTATCTTCCCTGGCAACGACGCCAAAATGTTGGGCACTTTAATTGTCTAATTGAATAAAAAATCAAAGTGTTCAATATAAATTGTCAACCTAGGGAAGTCTTTTATTTCAAGATAATTGTGCACAATTTATGCTAGATTATGAAAGCATCTCTAATCTAATTGTGGTAGGGAAGTTAAAAAAAAAAAAAAACAAACATTATCACTAACACAGTTGTGTTGGAACAACTGGAGTTCTACAGATTTGAAATCATAATTGCAATCTAAACTGATGAATGCATAAGAACTCTGGATTGCCTACTCTAATCCAACTTTCTAATTTACTTTTGCAGGAAGAAGCTATATACTATTTTCAAAAAGGAAATCTACTTATTGCAAGAAGATACTTCACACTTTTATTTCTCAGAAACAAGATTTTAACATAATGCAGAAAAAGGGAAAGTAGTTCTCCAACAATGTTCAACAATCGACTTCTAATTCTCATGAGACAAGTTTATGTGCATCTAACAAGAAGGAACTAAACTGTAACAATAGTTGTATTCTAGAAATGTCTAATAGTTAAATCATTTGCATTTAAAACAACTAATCTAGAATTCAAAATAGAGGGGAATCAGTGAGGAAGGTGGACCCTTTCCTTCTCATTGAATCCGCTCAAAGAAATAGGTTACAATCTACTAAAGGAATTCAATCCACTGTTTCATTCAATTGCCAAAAATGTCTATGTACAATCAATGTTACTTTTCTTTCCCAGTAAAGAAAACTCCTCTTCATTACCAAAGCTCTGCTATTTAAAGTCAGATTCATTCAGTAGAACATAATCAGAACAGTCTTGAAAATCCCCGATTCTCAAGCTGTTCATTTGATATCATTAATGCAAAATCTATAACTCTCCTTGATCAACATCGTGAGCCAGCATACATAATCAACAGGTGTTGAACTAGTCGTATAACAACAGGATTGGTGGCGTCTGTTGTAACAACTTCTAGGATTGACGAGCTTCTGTTGCAGTTGTCGTGTAACAACTTCCAGGTTTGGTGGCATCTGTTGCAGTAGTCATGTAATGGCTTCCAAGATTGGCGCATAGCTATAACAACAACGAGTTTCTCGAAGTGGGATGTTCTAAGCATTTTGATCATTAGTTAAATCATTTCATGGGTAAAATATGTGAACGTTACCAAACAAACATGCTAAGTAATTGAAAATATAAAAGTGAGATGAATAGTTCATACCTTGGGAAAAAGGGTCTTAGTACTCATTATAATAGTCATTTAGCTTAGGAATGAGAAGGTTGAATGGGAAAAAGATGTAGTGAAAAAGGGACATTTCTGGGTCCTAACAATAGTCATTGGGCTGGTGGGGTGTGAAAATTATTCTTTGCTTTCCTATAAACCAAATTTATTAACCACACCTTGAAATCAAATTATAATCTCATAAACCCACTCTACTTATCAAGTTCATTCCAATGACTGTAATTATGCTTAAATATGAGTTTTGGATCAAAATTTATGGCCTCCTAAAGTTTTCATGCCTTCTTCTGCCAAAACCACCTCACGTCCACATGGAACCCATGTGGATCCTCACCACCTATACCATCCAACATGGCACTACTTAGGCATTGACGTGTCAATAAATGTAATCCTTCGACGTGGCATGTCTCAGGACAATAGCCAACAAGCATACCTTACATGTCAGCAAGAGAAACTCCCTTGTAGAACCATACCTATCTAGGCCCCAAGATCCTATGGATCCCCAAAAATGATACTCATAATAAATTATTGGTTTCCGGTGGAATGATTATCCAGGCCCCAGAACCTTAACATAATTGGAACTCCTTCCCCACCGGGCACCACGCCCTGGGAAATCCATAAGTCCTTCTTCCTTGAATGTTTGATCCTGTTGTCTAGTTGGAAACTGAGACACAAAAAATTCATGTGACATGCCACCTACACCTTGTAACTAGAATAAATTCCAGGCTAATGACATGGTATGACACATGCAAGCTGACATCATCACATCCTGTGATCCTCTAACGACACTCTGTGTAGGAACTTTGACCATCCAAGACATGTGGCACAATATCCTTTGTGACACATAGACCATCCATGACACAACCCATGAAATGACGTGGCATTACACGTCATCACAAGGAACAAGGAATCCTCTCCATTGAACCCTCATCCACCCAGAATCTGGTAAACCAGAATTCTTAAGGAGTCCTTGCAATAAATCTCTCGATTATCTAGTGTGTCAAATCCCTATTGATATTACTTTGGAAAATCAATGGTCGAGAAAACTTGGTCCTCATATCTGAAAATTAATATTTAAGGGAACCAGTTCAAAGGTTTATGCCCAACATGGGGCCCACACTCAACCCATGCCAATACAATTGTTGGCAGAGGGGCATACCCAGAGTTCAATTCTTAACAATGCACCAACAAAACCCCGACTACTGACCCTTTCAGTAATAGCTGCGAAGCAGGCGAGGTCTCTCCTGAGGTAGAAGTAGGGGGGTTACAGGACGTAGGTGTCTATAACCAAGTTGGGACACAGATCTGTGATAATAACACTTCACAGGGTATTCTATTAACGCTTAGAAGATGACATGCAATAGTTTCCTAATCTTAGTAACATTGCAGAACATATCCAAGAATAGATCTAGCGCAGTAATAACAAAGATTAAGCACTTCAACCATTTTAGCACATAACATTAGGTTAGATCTAACATTCATTCAAAGTAAACACTAAGCAACAACATATCTATCTATCATACATAATAATCAAAGCACCGAGCAGATTCATAACATAAACAACGCAACACAAATCAAACCAAAGACACAAGATATATGTGGTTCACCCCAGTGTGGGGCTACATCCACAAACTGCTTCATCTTCTTTATTATTCTTCAATCTCTTACAGTCAATGAATCCTATGCACTAAGCCACATAGTCAAGCTTCACATAGGACAAGAGATCCGTGCACTGAGCACCAAATCCTCCTTCCAAACTAGGTCAAGGCACATAGCCAAATCTCTATCAAGCACAGAGCCTTAACACACAAACATTCCCTTGCACAAATCTTATCGAATTGCTTGCACTTAGCCACTTCCCACACTACTTCTATAATACATTCTTACTTATTTATACTTTCACAATCCCTTACAATAAGGCCTAATCATGGGTAAAACCCCATGGGACGACATCCCATAACCCTTTACAAAAACCCTAGAGAACCCCTTACTTGGTCCACATAGCCTGCAAAATCGGTGAGATGCACGATCTCGGCTCTTCCTGGGCACTCCTTTCTCTACCAATGTGTTGAAGTCCAAAAAGTGGTCCAAACTTGACCAATGTTTCCTCAAAACTTGGTCAAGGGTGAACATGCCCCCAACATTCACCTATTACTCGTCCCAAGTCACTCAGGTCTGGACAATGCTGCTTCGAAGGCCTCGAGATTAAATTGAGATGCCTCAACTTGCTGCTTTTCCTGAGCCTCTTTCTCAACAAGCTCCTAGATCATCTGCTCTATAACAAGCCCTTCCAGGTGCTATTCTACTGATGAAACCATTTGGTCCAATTGCAATCCTTGTCCATCAATCTCTTCGAACACCTTGCAGGCTTAGTCTTGCACAGGTTGCAGCTTCTGCATGACTTCCATTACCTTTCCTTGGAGGGAAGTGATCTGTTGCTGTATTGTGTGCTTCTCCTGAGATCTCTTGATTCTTTCAACTGTGGTGAGCAACTCCATCTTCTCTTGCACGGAAAATGCCTGTTGTTGCACCTCCTGTAACTGTGCTTCCAACTTTTTTAGCTCTGGATCCACGACGAGATGTTCATATGTTTATGCGCTTCTATCACTCAACTGTTTGCACTTCAAGGTGAGGGATCTTATCCTTCCTAATGCATTCTTAGCAGTTTCCTCCCTCTGGTCACGCACCTCCTGCGGGGTGCTCGACACTGCTTGAGCCTTGAATTCTACTATCCCGGCTTGAAGTTACTGGATATTCTCAATGAGCTTCACTATTTGAGCCTCGAATGACTCATGTTCCTCCTATTCCAATCCTGGCATAGAGTGACATGATTTACTCACTACCTCTTTGACTGTGGCCCATTATGTGAGAAACTACTCCTTTTCTCTCTATAGCTGTGCTTTTTCCTCCTGGAGAATCTCATGAAACTATTCTCTCTCACTTTCGTAGGCAACCACACTATACCACGCTACTCATAATTTTTCTAAGACTTCATATTTCTCTTGTTTCAAGGCTTCTATAGCCTTTTCCTTCTCTTCCTAGTTTTTCTGAAGTCGAGCTTCTGTTGCATCTGCAAGTCTTCTCAATTGGGCTAGTTCATCCCCCAATTCTGCAATCTATGACGCAATAGGTATTGCGCGGACCGAATGAATAACTTTTTGTACTTCCTTCAATTCCTTCTCGATCCTTTCATATAGTTCTTCCTGCTTTGCTCCATATCTCTCAAAGATATCCTCTGAAGCATCCTCCATAGATCGATAGAACAAAGTGATATTGTCCTTTGTGAGCATGGCCTCTAAATGGGGATTATTAGCGTGCATTTTCTTTCTCGTTGAAGGTTTCTTTGGATAAAACTTCCTCTTCTGCGGTGTTATTGTTTTAGTAGGCGATCTTTCTGCAATGTAGCTTCACCTCCTCCTTGCTCATCCCCTCATCCTTGTCCATCTATTTCGTCTCCTCCTCCTCCTAGTGATCCATATCCATTTTCTTCAGAGGCATTGTACTCCTCATCCGTCTCTATATCCTAGACTTCTTCCTGCCTTTTGTTCTTTTTCATCCCACTGGGCTGTCTGACATGCTCAACTCGGGTGCCCATGGGGATTCCTATGGTGTCAGTGTCCGAGAGTTCTGTGTCAATGATAGGTACAAGGAACTCTTCCTTCCATTCCTTTGTGATCTGCTCCATGTCTTTATTTGCTAGCTTGTAGCACAAGTGTAATTCTTCCTTGTTCTCATCTCTAGATGCAGTGATATAGATGAAATCTGTATCTATGTAGAACTTTTCTATTGGTATGTACTGGTGCAGGGTGCATGGGAATGAATCAATGGCAACCTTCAATTGCTGATAGTATGCATGAAACACGACATTGGACTTCCACTATTTCATCATGTCGTTGTTGTACCACAAGGTAGAAAACTGAGCAGCCAATGACTCTGAGGGTTCAATCTCCAGGAAGGTGGCTCCGTCAGGATTTTTCCAAGCAACAAATGTGATAAAAATGATCAACCAACAATATTTCTCTAGTTCATTGACGAGGTATCTCGCCCAGTTCATCTTCATGCCCTCCACACATTTTTCTGTGAGGTCCACCATGAACTCGATGACCTGTGTGGGGCAGTTCTTCCTTATGATCTTTCCAGCTATGAGTGGAAAATGAGGTGCACTGCACCATCCTATATAGAGGCTACCTTGTAACATCTCTTCACTTTTTAAAATTCACCATAAGCTTCCTTGATGTGTTGTGCGAGGGATCGGTTTGAGGCATTCCCTAGATAAAATTGTCGAGGGTCAGGTCCCTTCATGTTTAATCTTGTAATCTGGTGGATCAATGCCAGATCCACAGTAATCCTCTAGTCGAGTCACATGTATCTTCCATGATATCATGACAAGAGGAGTTTAACGCAAGTGTTAACCTCTTGGTGACGACCACAATGGGGAATCTTCATCACATTTAGCACGGTGGACTGCACCAGTCTCTTAATCTATGGTTGGGAGACAAGGCGAGGATTCTTCCCAGTTGACTTCATCAAGTATCAATGGGGTTCTAGCATATCATAGTTCTTCATGTCACCTAGTGATCCAGAATCGGAACCAGGAGCCTGACAGGGCTAAAAAAGGCTAAAAAATGAAAGTGCTTAGAATTCAACGAAACCAATGCCATTGCGTCCATCTCATTCTCCCGATTCCGTCCATATATTTACTTTCTCAAACAGACACTGTATGCGAGAGTTATCGTACTCTGACCGTTTTCCCAAACAGGCAAAAAGTCAACAGGTCCAGTCAAATGCTGACATCAGCATGACATCAGCAGTGCTGACATTGCAGAGGCAGGTGGTGACAAGTGGTAGCCTAGCAACAGGTGACTGGTCAGTGACAGGGATCCACCCAGCAGTTGAAAAATGGCATTTTGTTGACAAATTGTTAGGTGCCACATGGCCCAGTCATGGGCTGCCACATGGCACCATGGGATTGGTCAATGGGTTCATATGTCAAAATAATTTTGGAACCCATGGGATTCGAACCCATGACCTCTTTGGTAGGCACCAAGCTTTGGGAAAAGTCCAACTACTAATGCGCCACCATGTTTCTTATTATATGAAACGATTTCTAAATTATTTAAACTTTAATGTTTGGTGTATGGGCGCACAAGGATAAGCTCTAGCCCAAGGTTTTAGGGAGAATCCCATAAAACCAGGGGGGTGTGCTCCAAAAGGAGCTAACCAGCTAAGGCGCCCTCCCTTTTTAGCCTTGGATCCTATGTAGGTGCCATGAGATCAGGGGCACGCACCCTATAGGGGGCTACTCTGTGGTTTTTTTAATAGAAGTGGGTTTTTTATAATGTTTTTGGATTTTAATTGATTTTTAAGCCTGTTAATGGAGGATTTGGCCCATTTTTGGGAGATATTGGGCATTTTTGGAGCCCAGATTTTGGGAGGAAGTTGGGAATGGATAACCAACTTTATATCTATAAAAACTAGGCCTGTTTGAGGCCATGGAGGATAGTCAGAGCAGAGTTACGCTGAAGGGAAGCCAAGCCAAAGCCATTTTTATGCAGGGAAGCTGTTGAGGAGCAGACGCTTGCGGGCCATTTCTGGGAGCTTCGGTCATCCATTTTGCGTGCTGTTTCTTCTGCTGGGTTCTAGAGATCTGGAAGAACATGACCAGTTCAGTTTTGTAGCCTAATGGCACTATTGTGATGTAATTTTGAGCTTTGAACATAAATAAAGAAGCCTCCCCCACTGAGACAAAGGCCCAGAGACGTAGGCAATTTTGTGCCGAACTCCGTTATCACTTCTCTTGTTATGGTTTGATGTTCTTATTGCTT
>JZKD02S1913178.1:57359-73592 GCA_000966675.3 Picea glauca
ACAAATTTCTTCTAGGTTCATGCATCCACTTATTAGTCCAAAAAATCTTTTTATGTATAGGAATAACATATCTTTCTCTATTTCCATTAAATTTACTTAAATCAACTCTTTCTTCCAATTGCTCCCTAGCCTTCAGACTAGGACAAAATCTATTAAACATACTTAAATTCATGCTTTCGAAACAAAATTTTTCACTTATCTTACTCTTATCAAAGCACAAAGCTTTACCTCTTTTTGGATCTTACATCTTTCTTCGGATCATATTTCTTTCTTAGCACAGAGATTCATGATTCAAGTAGGGTACTGCACACTTCAGCAGGAGATCTTCTCACAGAGCTTCTCTTTTGTTTACTTCAGTTCCCAACAATCATAGTTTCAGGTCTCGACAATGGAACCATTTGTTGGCACAGGGGCAGAACCATGGTTCAATTCTTAACAATGCACCAACAAAACCCCGACTACCGTCCCTTTCGGCAACACTTGCAAAGTAGGTGAGGTCTCACCCGAGGTAGAAGCAAGGGGGGTTAGAGGACGCAGGTGTCTGTAACCAAGATGGGACACAGATCTGTGATAATAACACTTCGCAGGGTATTCTATTAACGCTTAGAAGATGACATGCATTAGTATCCTAATCTTAGTAACATCGTAGAACACATCCAAGAATATAACTAACGCAGTAATAACAAAGATTAAGCACTTCAACCATTTCAGCACAAAGAATTAGGTTAGATCTAACATTCATTCAAATTAAACACTAAGGAACAACAAATCTATCTATCATACATAATAATCAAAGCACTTAGTAGATTCATAACATAAACAACACATCACAAAGCAAACCAAAGACACAAGATATATGTGGTTCACCCCAGTGTGGGGCTACATCCACCAACTACTTCATCTTCTTTATTATTCTTCAATATCTTGCATTCGGTGACTCCTGTGCACTAAGACACAGAGCCAAGCTTCGCATAGGACAAGAGATCTGTGCACTGAGCACCAGATCCTCCTTCCAAACTAGGTCAAGGCATAGAGCCAACTCTCTATCAAGCACATAGCCTTAACACACAAACATTCCCTTGCACAAAGATTATCAAACTACTTGCACTTAGCCACTTCCCACACTACTTCTACAATACATTCTTACTTATTTATACTTTTACAATACCTTACAATAAGGCCTAATCATGGGTAAAGCCCCATGGGATGACATCCCATAACCCTTTACAAAAACCCTAGAGAACACCTTACTGGGTCCACATAGCCCACGAAATATGTGAGATCCGCGATCTCAACTATGCTTGGGTTCTCCTTTCTTGAACAATGTGTCGAAGTCCAAAAAGTGGTCAAAACCTGACCAAGGTTTCCTCAAAACTTGGTCAAGGGCCAACAACGATGCTAACAACTTTCATCCTCTGTGGCATTCTGATTGCCACTTGACATGACACATCCTCTCTAATTCTACTTTGATGTGCCCCATAATCTTCTACTCACATGCATTCATGGGCTGAAACCTGGAACAAAATCTTGACCCACCAGGAATCTTGTAAACAAGACTCCTTAAGGAGTCCCAACAAACAATATCCTAGTTGTTTGGGGATTCAATTATCCTCTCACCTTGGAACCCTGAAGTGGAACCGATACAACTACAAAGATCAAATTGTTGAGATAGTCCATCCCATGATCCAATGACTGAGATTAAAGAACATTGGACAAAAGGTTTCTTTCCCAACTATGGGCCTACCCATGAGTCGCTCCAATCCCAAGCGGACACCTATCCACCATAGGAAAGGGTCAGACCAAATGACACATGGCCCAATGCATCATAATGATGCCATCTTCTCTTTATCTCACTCACAAGCACAAAAGGGGTGAAACCACATGTTGGAACCCCACCCCACTGACATGGGGATTTAAATAAGGCCATGCTAACTAGAGGGTCTAGGCCCCCAATTCTTTGTTTACCCTAGGTATAAGGAATCTCACTCCTATGCAAAAGTTTTGAACAACTCAAATCTCACATTTTTAGGTTCTAAGCCTGGAACATTTAGGTGTATAAGGTAAAGTGTGCCCCAAGGAAAACAACCTGGAACTCCTGCAAAGTTCAAGCCCACTAGCCTATCATTTCTTGCAATTCAAGAAACATCGACAGAGAGCTCATTATAATTAGAATGACATCACAAGGTTGTGTCCTATACTAGAAAACTGAGACTCAAGGGATTTACCACTTCCTAGGAGTGCACATTTAGCCTACTATAACCTATCCTTCATCTAGCATACTGAACTCAAATATTCCTGACAAATATATCATGCTATCCACTGATATCTTAGCAACTACATTACAAATTCTCTGTAGTTAAATTCCCAAGGGGAAATCATCTAGAAATTATTTTACTATGAATATATATAATAAAAATCATGTGTCTATTCATTTTGTTTTAATTTTTAGAGGGATTAAGAACCTTTATGTGAACACCATATATGTAAAAAACACTAACTATGTACCCAATTCCTTCCTTCTCAGAATTTGCTTAGAAAACCATACAACATCATATGAGTTGAGATAATACACATGTCTAGTAAAGTGCAGTAATTACACAATGAGAGTCTTATCTATTTTAAAAGAAGGATGTCTAGATGAAATGATCACAATTCTCATCATAAAACATACAAGTCCATTATTCACACAAGCTTGTTTACTTTTATAGTTTGAACAAGCATCATACTATACAGAAAAATATCAAGAACTCATTTGTATTTAGTTTTTGTCCAAACCAACTGAGCATACATATACACTTATTTGTTTATAAGTTGTTATAAAACCCAATTGACCATGTGAGCACTTTTCCACCCAACCATAGGCTTAAATGCAGTATCTTCTCTACAATATGGCCACCCCCATGCCATGCCATGATACAACCAGGGGATTACTCAGTCCCTCGGAGCAATTGAACATGTGAAGGCCAATCTCCTTCACAAAAACTATTGGTTGGAGATCCCATATACCCACCTTTCTAAGGCCTCCATGGGTTTATGAGATGCCTTCCTAGTTGGATTTTATTTGCAGAAGGGAGTCCCTTCATGGATACTGTAACATCCCCACTATAATCCCTAGTTTAATTAATATTTAATGTAGATAATGTGTGGCTAAGGCCAAAGCGATGTATATGGAAATTGTATTTCTTTTTTTAATAATAAAATGTGATGCCATCTGCTAAGGGGACATGGACAAAGATGGGGGGTCCAAGGGGGAATTACCCATGTATATTAATTCAACCCATTTTCCTAATTTTTCTATTGGTATATGAACCTTCTAATTTTTTAATTGAGTGTTCCCAAATCCAATCATTGAATACATGTAAAATGATGTGTGTGAGAAGTCACATCCCATAGTTATTGTGAACATGGGGGCTGAGTACAATCATCTTGGGGAAGTGTGTGAGTCAAGAAAGGAAATACAAAGGGAGAAAATTCGTATGGGTTGGGACAACAGTTTTAGGGAGTCAATGTTTTATGCATGAGCAGTAGGGAGAGAACAATAAAGAGATCTTAGAGATGGAACATCCATGGAGGGTGATTTATATAGAATGATGGAGCATAATTGGAGCTGAAGAATGAAGAGCCATGTTGTCATTCTTGAATAATGAACTCTTGAGTGAGTTGTACTGAAACAACAAGTGTTTGTTGGTAGTTTTCCTTGCAACAAGTTCCCTTGAGTTCTTAGCTGAGATATTCTTGGTTACATGTGCCAAAAAGAACATGATAAATGAATTGGGTGCCTAAGGGATTGATATCAGTGAAAGGGTACATTCCTTGGGTTGGGTAGGTCGAGAGGAAGAGAGCTTGTGAAAAATTAGGATATCTATGGGATAATACCAATGAGTTGTGAGTGGATAGTGAGAGACCACCCTCTTTTGTGGATTACTAGCCTCAACTACGGGGTGACTAGCTGTGGAGATTTGGAAAAATTAGTCTATGGTTGCATGGAACGTCCATTCCAAGTAGTTGGTTGCACAAATATTGTTAAAATATAAGTGTTTATCTATTTTTGTCTTGTATTTAAAAGTTAAATTGTGGTGCATGATCTTTGTAAATGAGAATGATTTATATGTTGTTGTAATGAAATTTTCACTGCATTGTTGTGTGATTTTAGCATGTTGTAGATACCTCTATTTTATGTTTATAAACAATAGATAAATTTGGTTGTAACTTGTAGTTGAAAGCTATAGGAAATTAATTAGTTAGTAGAAAATTTTGTTTTTATGAGTATTTTGCACCATAATGTTCCTCAATTGGGTTGGGGGACGTTGCATTATGGTATCAAAGATCTGGTTCAAACAATGAGCTTGTATGGGCCAAGAACCAAAGAGAATTGGTGAAATTCACTATTGCATATTTTGGTCTTTTTGAAATTGGGGAAAACAAAGAAAAAATAGAGACAAATCCCCAAGTTCATCAGTAAGATCCAAGTTAAATGACTCAGGATTGTTTAAGAGATTTAATGGAGCCAATATACAAAGTTATAGAGTTAAATTTGCTTTGGAAGGTAAAAAATTGAGTTTTAATGGCCACCTGTAGGAGTTGGAAAGAGTTAATGAATCGATGATTGAGATCGTGTTTGATCTCGCGATCAATGACCAAGATTCATCATGATAAATTTAAAAATTGATAAGGTTTCATCCATTTGGAAGGTTTGGAAAATCAGTGGCTGAGTTTTGTTTCAGTGGTTGGGAAATTGATCAGATTGATGGTCTATATTCATTTCGATCATTCGGAGGTTGAAGTAAAATCGACAATGATAATCATCTCGAGTGAGAGAACGACGACCCAGATTCACCTGGGTTTTTGTCAAAATTTTCTATCTGTTGGAAAATTTCCAAGAGAAATGACCAACGACTGATGGTCAGGTTGGATGAAGAGTTTCACTTGACCAAAATAAATCTCCAATGACCGATGGTTGATGGTCGGGCATCAGTAGAATTGGATGAGGTTTGGTAGATCAATGACTGAGATCATTTTTCAATGGGAAATCCCCGGCCCATATTGATTAGAGTCTTGATCGAAAATTTTCTAAGTGTCGAAGTTGGACAAGGAAAATTGATGATGGGCCAAGGGTTGGGCATCGAACAGATTCAGTGAAGTTTTTTCAGTCACCAATGGAAATCTCCAATGGCCGATGGGCCTATGGTCAGGCATCAAATGATTCAACGAGGTGTTCGAGTTGTCCAAGAGAAATGGATGATAGTCAATGAAGGAAATGAAGTGATGATGTGTCATGCCATGCCACCATCCATGTGTCATGTCATGTTAACCAAGCTGACACCTCAAGATGATGTGTAATGCCGCACAAACATTCACATAATCCCAGAAGGGGATAATGGATGATTGTCGGGTTGACTGAATGGATGAAGGGTTATTGACTGATAATAGGGACCACTAATGGTTGATGATCGGGTGTCGACTAAATTAGAGAAGAGTTTCATTTTCCAATGAAAAGGGACAATGACCAACGATCGGGTCAACTGATTTTACATTGTGTTGCAAATTGGTTATCAAGGAATTGAACCGATGGCCAACGGGATAATGGCTGATGGTCGGGTTGACTGAATGGATGAAGGGTTATTGACTGATAATAGGGACCACTAATGGTTGATGATCGGGTGTCAGATGAATTAGAGAAGAGTTTCATTTTCCAATGAAAAGGGACAATGACCAACGATCAGGTCAACTGATTTTACATTGTGTTGCAAATTGGTTATCAAGGAATTGAATCGATGGCCAACGATCGAGTTGACAGGTTGGAAAAGTGTTGTTCACACCCAAAGGAGAATGACAATCATTGATGGCCAATATGTTTAGATCAACAACTTAGATTTCACAACATTTAAGATCGACGACTCATAATCAAAGGGCTATTATAACAGTGAAACAATAAATTATATGTGAAAATTTCTGAAATTTTCAAAAATTTTAAGGTCATTAACTTGCAGGACATTTTTGAGGGCCTAAACAACATTTTGAGGAGATTTGATTTTTGAAACTCTATGCTCTGTAAACACCAAAAAGAGTCTCTACAACTTAAATAAAAGAGCTCGAGGAGAAATTTCCAATGGGTTAATATGTTTGCAAATAAAAGCTCATATGAGAAAGTAACTACTAAAATAGTAAGGGTAAAATTTTGGCACCAATTTACTTTCTGAGGGCATAACTGCTTGCTTAGAAGTCTGTTTGGGGTACATGAGTAGTCTATGTAAAGCTTATGAACCATAGAAAACAACCATGGATCCATATTTAGGATCTGGGTGTGTAAAAACGTGTAGGATGAAAACAAGTACATCTGTAACATATATGGATAAATTGGGTAAAACAATTGAAATGTCTCTGGACCATAATTTTCATCTTGGAGCTCAGAATTGAGAAAACAAATAGTCGTTGGAAAGGCATTGAGGAGTAGAAGAGATATTTCAACCCAAAATTTTAATTGGGTACTAAAAATTTCTCAGAAAGTGATAAAAGAGATTTCTGTAGCAGTAAAAGAGTGGAAATTACAACTTATAAATGTTGTAACTTTTCACTCAAAACTCAGATTGAGGCATGGGTACATCTATTGGAAAGTTTTTTAAGAGATGAGTGCATATAATAAATCATATTTTAATTTGGTGCATTTATCCATCATAATTTGGGGTAAAGAGTAACATATATTCTAATTGATGAAATGTTTTATGTTATGCATTTCCTAACAATAATTATTACATGCACATTTCTTGCAGAATTAGAAGTACAAGAAAGAAATTTTGGTTCTTATATGAGAAATGGAGCTATGGATGATGCTCATGGATCTTACAACCATGAGGAAGAGAGAGGTTTGCATATCGACATGGGAAATGCCGAGACATAGTCAAATGGAAGGAGAGGCAAACATGAGCCTATACCTATGAGAAGCTTGCATAGAGAAGTGTAGATCTATAGAGATGACAATGAAATGATTAGGAAAGATTAGGAAGAGATACTTTAGATATTAAATATGTTGCATAAGCAAGTTAACAAATACTATGGCACCAGGAAAGTGACCAGTGCTAGACAAGTGACAACATCTAGATCCCAAAGAAAAATGGATGATCATGGAAATGATAGGCAGTCAAGAAGCATGAGTAGGTGCCATCATTATCCAAAGAAATCCACCAGAAGAGCTCATGCAAGTTCAGGGCTAGGGAGCAGCCCAAGTGTGTCTCCTGTCTAAAGATAGAGGATAAGGCCTGAGGCATACATATTGCAAGGTGATCTCAGGAAGATCAAGACACCAACTTTCAATGGTGAGCATAAGAAAGGAGAAGAGGCCAAGGACTAACTGTTGGAAATGAATAAATATTTCCAGCTGCATGATTACTCCTAAAGAGTAGAAGTTAGAACTTCAACCTACCACTTTCAAGGAAAGGCATCCATGTGGTGGGATCAACTTAAGAAAGGAAATTGATGAGAAGAGTATCTCATAGAGGTAGTTCAAAGGATATTTTGAAGATAAATATTTATTCGAGCATTACTATGAAAGGAAGATGGAAGAGTTATTTGAACTCAATTTGGGAAGCATGACAATGGATGAATATAAAAAGAGGTTCTTTGAATTGTTTAAGTATGTTGACTTCATAAAGGATGAAAAAGTTAAAATCCAAAGGTTTCTAAGTGGGCTACCCTCTTTATACAGTGACAAGATACAATATGATAACCCTAGGAACTTGGAGGAAACCATAAGGAGAGAAAGGCATATTTATGAGAAATGAAGAGGAATGCCAGTTTTCCAAAAAGATTGGAATGACAAGATGAAGGGTAAAAATGATCAAAGGAAGAAAGGTTTTAAGCCACATTTTTTCAAGAAAAACATCCAAGCAAACCAACAAGGTCAATCATCCCAAAATGAGCACAAGACTGCATATTCATTTGGGAAAATGCCAAGGAAACAACCTCTATAATGTTGGGGATGTGAAGGAAAACACTCATACAAGGGATTCCCTCACAAAGGAGAAATATTGAGGACCATCCACAACATTCAGGAGGCTGAAACAATGTAAGACATGGGAGGAAATGTGCCAAGGATTCATGCAACCTTGGACAACAAGCAAGAAGAGTATCAATCTACCATGAATTAAGTGGAAGGTAAGATTGATAACCAACCCATAACAACGTTAATTGATTATGGAGATAGCCATAGTTACATAAATGATAACATTATTGAAATATTTCACTTACAAAGGAGTAAGCAAAATAAATCTTGGTTATTCAATTAGCCACAAGAGCTAAGAGGAAAATCAACGATTTGGTTAAATATTGTCTGATAGACATGAATGGGACTCATCACAAAGGTAGATGTAAACATCATACCAATGGGTTCATATGATTGTCTAACTGGCATGGATTGGTTGGAAAAACATCATGATGTCCTAGACAATTACAAAAATACAATCACATGTCTTGATGAGGATGGGAAACAAGGCAATGGTCAAGGAATTCTAAGAGTTGTAGATATTAGAGAGATTTCATCTATGCAGCTAAAAAAGAGTTTCAGGAAGGGATGCTACGTTTTTACATCCCTTTATATAGAAGAGGTAGCCAAACATAAAGTGGTAAGAATTGAAGACCATCCAGTCTTAAGGGACTTTGAATATTTTTTTGTAGAAATATCAGGATTTCCACCAAAGAGAGACATTGATTTCTCTATCCGTTTGGTGCCATAAGTTTCCCTAGTGTCCAAGACACCATACATAATGGGAATGCTAGAATTCAAAGAGTTGTAGATGCAACTTGAAGAGTTGTTAAAGAAGGGGTATATATGCGCAAGTGTCTCTGTCACACACCCACTGCGGGGAATAAGATTTATCGGGATTTTTTCCTTCCTTTTGTCGAGGAACAAAATTCCCTGAATTCCTTTGGGGCCTGATGCAGTTCTTACCATCCCTTGTCCTTACCCATGTGATTGTGGGTTATGACCACAGGTCTTACTAGAGAGGTACTTCCGGCTTTTATGATTTGGGAAATTGCGATGCATGTATTCCCCTGCTCTCTTGTCTCTCGAAGTGTTGAAATTCGAAGGGGACCAATAGTTTGTCATAACTACAAATGCCTTGGATTAAAACATGGCACTCCACCTTTCAGGGTTTACTCCATCAGTATTTCGGGATGTGCGATGACATGCACCTAGGTTTCCCAGGAGCCGAAACTCCAAAACACCAAACTCTAACATGCTTCACTATTTTGGGGTTTCCTCCATTGGGATTTCGAGATGTGCGACGACAGGAGGTATCACACCTGGGTTTCCTAGGATATGAAACTCCAAAACACCAAGCTCTAACATGCTTCACTATTTCGGGGTTTCCTCCATCAGGATATCGAGATGTGTGACGACAGGAGGTCTCACACCTGGGTTTCCCGGGAGCCGATACTCCAAAACACCGAACTCTAACATGCTCCACTATTTCGGGAATTTATCCATCAGGATTTAGAGAGTCGAGGGTTTCAAGACTGGCGAACACATGGGGCCTGCACTTAAGTACCTCGGGTGCCGAAATACTGAAATATGATAACTTTTCCACACTCTATCTTTTGGGATATCGCAAGTCAGGATTTCGGGACTTGCGAGTGCAGGGGAACTCGCCTTTGGGTTTCTTGGATACCGAAAAACTCCGAAATACCAAATCTTAACTCTGCTCATCTTATTTTGGGGTTTCTTTCATTGGGGTTTTGCAAGTCAAGATTTCGGGACTTGCGAGTACAAGGAAACTCGCACTTAGGTACCCTGGGTGCCGAAACACCGAAATGTCCTAACCCATCCACACGCTGTCATTTTAGGATTTCGCGATTTGGGGTTTTGGGATTGGCGAGTACAAGGGAACTTACCCTTAGGTATCCCAAGTGTCAAACATCAAAACATCAAGACTCAAATCCATGTTAGACCATTTTGGGATTTCGCTAATCGGGATTTCAGGATTGGTGAGTACAAGGGAATTTACCCTTAGGTGTCCCGGGTACTGAAACGTCAAAACATCACAACTCATCCATGCTAGTTCATCTCGGGGTTTCGCTAATCGAGATTTCAGGATTGACGAGTACAAGGGAATTTACCCTTAGGTGTCCCGGGTACTGAAACGCTGAAACATCACAACTCATCCATGCTAGTTCATTTCGAGGTTTCACTAATCAAGATTTCGGGACTAGCGAGTACAAGGGAATTTACCCTTAGGTGTCTCAGGTACCGAAATTCCGAAACATCACAACTCATCCATGCTAGTTCATTTCAGGGTTTCTCTAATCAGGATTTTAAGACTGGCAAGTACAAGGGGATTTACCCTTAGGTGTCCAGGTACCGAAACACCGAAACATCACAACTCATCCATGCTAGTTCATTTCGGGGTTTCGCTAATCGAGATTTTGAGACTGGTGAGTACAAGGGAATTTACCCTCAAGTGTCCCGGGTATCGAAACATCGAAACATCACAACTCATCCATGCTAGTTCATTTCGGGGTTTCGCTAATCGGGATTTCTGGACTGGCGAGTACAAGGGAATTTACCCTTAGGTGTCCTGGGTACCAAAATGTCGAAACATCACAACTCATCCATGCTAGTTCATTTCAGGGTTTCGCTAATCAGAATTTTGGGACTGGCGAGTACAAGGGAATTTACCCTTAGGTGTCCCGGGTACCGAAATGTCGAAAGATCACAACTCATCCATGCTAGTTCATTTCAGGGTTTCGCTAATCGGGATTTCAGGACTGGCGAGTACAAGGGAATTTACCCTTAGGTGTCCCGGGTACTGAAACATCGAAATACCAAGCTCTAAGAGATTCAATCTCGCTTGTGCAAGGTTTTCAAACTTAGGCATTAAAGTCCTTCATCAGGTTCCTGGGTAGATTTTCACCAGGTTTTTATGACCAGACTGAAAGGTCTTCTTAAATCCCTAAGCTGTTAACTTCTGTGATAGGTAATAAGAAAATTCAGGATTTTACTAAGGTGGTAGTCCTTTAAGGGAACTTACCCCGTCTCTAGAATGTAAGGGAACGATCCCGAAAGGGTGTCCCTGTGGGGAAATCTATCCAGGGCAGCATGAGAGACAAATAAGGGAAACAAATCTCTCGAGAACAGACTTGAAAACCGAATTCGTTCAAGTACATATATCTATATCTATATAAACCAAATGTGGTCATTACAACATATGCATGCAACCACCATTTCTGATCAAAACACCATGCAGACATTTCTACACAGAAACCATTTATAAGTGTTCGAACCATGAGCATACATTCCAAGATATTCAATGCAAGACACAAGATATAAACACCTATCAAAAAACACTAGGTGATGCAACTATTGAGAGGGGTGCTCGTTTCCACCCAACTGTAGGCTCAATGACTCCCAACGGATTTACCACTAGCCACCCCTGAGATAGATCACAATGCTGTGAGACTGAGTCTATGTTCATCAGAAGTCGAGAATGAAGGTTACTCTCCTTCTTCTCTACTTATCAATCACTCTCTGTGTATTTTCCCGAGTCCTTCCGATTTCTTCCCTCTTGCGATCTTTGTCACAACTGCCCCCTCCCACACCTCTTTCCTACCTTTTCTTTTCTGGAGAGGTTGCATGTGGCACAAACTTCCCTGCGGTGGTCAGGCCTGAGGCTTCCACGGATGAGAGGTTCACCCCCATCCATCATTAACTCGTGAGGAGCTTCTTCACCTACCAACCCAGCGAGTAATTCATTTCGGGGCCAGCGAGCCACTCTTGATCTTCGGGCCAGTGAAGACTAAATATGGTATTGGTTTTGGTGGAAGTTAACGCCACCATTCTAGGTGCCTTCCACAACCTTTCATCAACCATCATGGTATCTTTTCAACACATCCCCCTCCCAACAGTCCTGCAACATATATTCATAACATTATTTACATTCGTCGACCTTTTATAATAAGTTCCATTCAAAATCACACATTCACATCTTTGAGTCTGCCATAGTTCTTGGCCAGTATAGTTATTTTTATAGACTGGGGGAAATAGGGTGTTACAATTCCCTCCCCCTTAAAGGAACATCATCCTTGATGTTCTATATGTCAATATGACATGTATGTATAGAGGTAAACACAATTGGATATGCCTGTTTCATGGCATCCTCCATTTCCCATGTAGCCTCATCTCTGCCAAAATGTCTCCACTGCACCTTGGCCTATGCAATGGTTTGGTTCCAGAGCAGGGTTTCCTTTTTGTCCAGTATGCATTGAGGTTCTGGTAGGAATTCTCCCTTCGGTTCCACCTGGATCACAGACCAGTCAATTATATGATTAGAATCATGTACACATTTCTTCAATAATGAAACATGGAAAAAATTATGTTCTTTTACTGTGGGAGGAAGTGCTAGCCTATAGGCTATGGGTCCCACTCTATCTAGAACCTCAAAGGGTCCACAATACCGAGGTGCTAACTTGGCACAAGCTTCCATTTTCAGGGAACTCTTCCTGGGCCTAACTTTGAGATATACATGGTCTTCCGTCTTGAACTCTCTTGGAGTTCTCTTTTGGTCGGCGTAACTTTTCTGTCGGTTCTGAGTGACCTTCAGGTTTTGTTTTATCTGAGTCACTTGCTGTTCCATTTCTTTCAACATGTTGGGTCAAAAATAAATTCTGTTTACGAGATTACTCCAACTGACTGGAGTATTGCACGACCTACCATAGAGGACTTCGAAGGGACTCATCATTAAGGATTCTTGGTAGCCGTTGTTGTAGGTGAATTCCATGAGTGGCAGGTAATCTTCCCACTTCTTGGGTTGATGCATTACATGCATTCTTAGCATTTCTTCTAGTATTTGGTTCACTCTTTCCATTTGTCCATCAGTTTGAGGGTGATAGGTAGTGCTAAACAACAACTTGGTCTCCAAACCAACCATCATTGATTTCCAAAAGTTGGAAGTATATTTTGTGTCTCTGTCAGACACGATCTCTTTCGACATACCATGCAGTTTAAATATCTCCTTCATGAATATGTTGGCGATGTCTATTGGCTTACAAGTTGACTTGATGGGGATAAAATGAGTGGACTTGCTCAATTTATCCACCACTACCATGATGGTGTCATTCTATTTGCTCGAGGTTGGTAATCTAGTGATGAAATCCATGGAGATGATTTCCCATTTCCATTCCGAGATTGGTAGAGGTTGTAATAATCCTGCTGGGTGTCGGTGTTATGCTTTTACCTGTTGGAATTCTAGGCATTTGGCTAGGTAATCAGCTATGTCTTTCTTCAATCTAGGCCAATAGAATTGTTTCCTGGTGGCTATGGTATCCTGGATGGCCAGTATAAGGTCTTTTGTGCAGTTCATCCATTATGAACCTCTTCAAGTCGTCATAATCTAGAATATACAATCTGTTTCTGTAAGTGAGAAGACCTCCTTCCATCATCTGGTAGCCTCCATACTTTATCCCAGTGGGTTCTTGCTGCAGGTACGAGGTCATGGTATGGAAGAATGTGTCAATCTCTTCTACATTTTTGAATCTTTCCTTGACATCCGTCTCGCAAGTGCTCATCGCGGCCAGATGAATTGTTTTCATGCTTCTGCTAAGGGCATCAACCACCCTATTTTCCTTTCCCTTAATATGTTTGATTTCAAAATCAAACTCGTTGATGAGGGCCATCCACCTAGCTTGTCTGGCATTGAGATTTGGTTGGTCAAACATATATCATAGCCCACAGTGGTCTGTCATAAGTACAAATTTTCTTCCCAAGAGGTAATGCCTCCACATTTTTAAGGCGTGCACTATGGTAGCCAACTCTAGATCATGGGTCACATAGTTGACTTCATGCTCATTCAATTTCTAGGATTCATAGCAGACCACACTTCCTCCTTGCATAAGGACTGCTCTGAGACCTTCCTTACAGGCATATGTGCACATGAGGAAGTCAGCTTCAGAATCGACGATCTTCAACATGGGTGCGTAGGTCAATAGATGTTTCAGGGTTTGAAATCTTTCTTCACATTTTTGTGTCCATGTGACTTTTGTCCCCTTTTTCTGGAGGGCAGTGATTGGATAACCAATATTAGAGAACCCTTTTATAAATCTCCTATAGTATCCTGCTAATTCCATAAAGGATTTGATATCCGAAACGTCCTTTGGGGTAGGCCATTCCATGATAGACCTGATTTTGTCAGGGTCTACTGCTACTCCTTCTTCAGATAGGACATGGCCTAAGTAATGTATTTGCTTTTGAAAGAATTCACATTTGCTGAATTTGGCATAGAGTTGATGTTCTCTTAGCACTTGCAGCACAAGCCTAAGATGCTCTTCATGCTCTTCTCCATTCTTGGAGTAGATTAATATATCATCAATAAAAACCAACACAAATTTGTCTAGAAATTTGTTGAGTACATTGTTCATCAAGCACATGAAAGTGCCAGGGGCATTGGTTAACCCAAATGGCACTACCACAAACTCATAGTGACCATCCCTCGTCCGGAAGGTAGTTTTATGGATGTCTTCACCCTTGATTCGGACTTGATGGTATCTCGACCTCAAGTCAATCTTTGAGAAAATAGACACACCCCCCAATTGATCGAATAGGTCATCGATCCTGGGCAAGGGGTACTTGTTCTTTATGGTTACCTTATTGAGTTGTCTATAATCTATACACAGTCTGAGGGTACCGTCTTTCTTTTTCAAAAATAGGACTGGTGCTCCCATGGAGACACGTTGGGACGGATATAGCCCTTATCCATCATTTCTCTCAATTGCAATTTGAGTTCAACTAGTTCAGGTGTGCTCATCTAGTAGGGTGTCCTAGACACTGACACTGCTCCTGGTGCAAGTTCTATCGAGAAGTCAATGTCCCTTCTCGGAGGTAAACCCGATACCTCTTCCGAAAATACATCTCTGTATTCTCTCAGGGTAGGGTGGTCTTCGAGGCTTGGTTTGTCGCCTTCAATTGTTTTCAATACCCGTATTTCATATAGAGGACATCCTTTTTGGCAACACCTTCTCATTTGTAGAGCTGATATTTGTTTCATCGAGACAGGTTTTTGGACCCCTTGAAGAGTTATCCTTTTTCCTTCTTTGCTTACACATTCTAAGGTTTTATGGTAACAGTCCAATCTGGATTTATGGGCAACTAGCTAGTCCATACCAATCAACAGATCATACAATCCCAGGGGTAATATGTTAAGGGTTGCTTGGGTGGGGTATTCACCCAACATTAAATGGCAGGCTGGTATGACCTCTGCTACCCTTCTTTTGGTGCCAGTGGCTAATTGTACCAACCATGGCTTGGTGTTTTTATGTGGCTGTAGTTTACATTTATCAACAACCTTAGAGGATATATAACTCAAATTTGAACCAGGGTCAATCATAATAGACACTAGATGGTTGGTGATCATACCTTCGATTTCCACCACTGAAGCTTGGTGGTCAGCTTGGTTATTATCCAAGGCTGCATAAATTTGCGGTACACTCTTGGCCACGTTATTGACGATGGTAGCTTCTTGAACGTTGTAAATTCTTTGGCTGTTCTGTTGTCGGTGCAGGCAGTCCCTCAATAGATGTTCTTCTCCACAACCCCAACATTTCAAAGGTTCTCTCTTTGGGTTATTAGTCTTTACTGGGGCAGATCCAAAAAGTTTATTTTCATTCAAGGAGGGAAAGTTCTGCTGGTGTACACTTCGAACTAGGAAGCTCATCCTTGAGTTCTTTTTATAGTCCTTAAATCTTGGGGATTTAAACCCTCTTTTTTGGAATCCTGAACTATTCTTTTGCTTCCATCCTTCGCGAGGTCCTGTCCAATGCCCAAGCTGTTCATAACAATATCTTGCCTTTCAGATAGTATCTTCTAGGGTCTTTGGTTTGTCAAATTCAATCCTATTCTAATAGTCCTTAGGTAGTCCACTGATGAATCATTGCACCTTTGCCTTTTCTGCTTTTATGTAGGGTACATACCTCAGCAAATCGAGGAATCTACTGACATATTCCTCTATGGTGAGTTGACCCAGCTTGAGTTCATAGAATTCTTTAGTCTTTTCGTCAAAAAATTTCTCCAACAGATACTTCTTTCAGAAGTATTTCTCAAACCTCTCCCAAGACAAGTCTTCTTCGTGAACCCATTTTACATTCTTAAGGTCTTCCCACCAAATGGAAGCCTTTCCATTCAAGTTGAAGGTGGCTATTCGGGCCTTCAAGTTTTCTGAGAAGTCATGGACTCTGAAATACTTCTTTAGT
>JZKD02S1913189.1:0-10283 GCA_000966675.3 Picea glauca
TGCTAAAAATAGTAAATTGCCAAAATTGCCAGAAAGCCATTTTGAGCCATTTGGAAAAGGTGGATGGCCACCGATATCCACCTGGATCAATCCTCCCTCCTTAGGAAGCAATGGTGTCCATTGCGTTGAGTTCCCGGGAGAGAGGGAAAATCATTTGTTGAATTTGCATCTTGGTGAGCTACTTGTCTTGCTGGAGACGTCGCGCTGCTTAGTTTGTGGAAATATGTCACGAACCTATTGCGGTTGAGGCTGCTCAACAAGTTGAGATACATGAGAGGAAAATGTGTAGAAGTAATCTTTGCACTTTGTTGCAACCTTGTCGACCTGCTTCTGTTGGATAGAAGGTGCTTGGGGCAAGGTTGTAGTGGTTGCAGTGTCCTTTTGTTCTCCTTTTGAACAGATTGTGAAGAAGCTGAATTTTGTAGCATGAGATACTACCTTGCGGTACTTTTTAGATGGAACAATAGTTGGAAATACCTTTGGTATTCTGTAGAGATGACCCCCCAAAGTAACAATGACACTACAGGGTCGAGACTCATAAATAGCATGGTGTCTCCACATATATGGTTGGCCCAAGAGAACATCACAGACATCCAGTGGGGCAACATCACATAATACCTCATACTTGAAGGGTTGGATGCCGTATGACAATCGACATTGTTGGTTGACACGAAGATATCTTCCTTGCTGAAGCCACCTGATGTTGTATGGCTGCAGGTGTGGTGTTGTTGACAATCCCAACTGTTTGATGACCTCTGTTGAGATGAGGTTCTACTGGCTTCCGCTATCAACAATAAAATGCAGCGGGGTCCCCTTCACCCACATCTGTGAATGAAAAAGGTGCTCCCCCTCTTCTGGATCTGTTGGTTCTTCTGGTTGAATTGTTGAAGTCGCGACAATAGCAGTGGGATTTGCGTCGATGATTTGTCTTTTACCAGTATTTTCAGAATAAGATTCTGAATCAAGGTTCATCTCTTTGTCTTTGATCTCGGCCACCAATGACTATTTTGAGCGACATTCATCGGTTTTGTTCCAGGGGATTTTGTGGAAATCGCAACATTTGCCAGTTTCCTTCTTTGTCTTCTCGTGAACCTTCTTTTCCTTTGTCTTGGACTGGTTTTCAGGAGACTGTTTGTTAGGGTTGTCTTTGTCATACTTTGGTTGTTGCATATTTGCAGACCCAAATTCCTATTTTTTCTGGTGCTTAAATTTCTTCTCAATTTTAACAACATATCGATAAGTAGCACCGAGTGATGAGATGTCCAGAAAATCCATTTCAGTCTGGATGTATCTGTGTAGAGCCCCACGATATTTCAGAACCAAATGTCGCTCGGAGTCTTTGACACCCAGCTTGGTGCACAAGGTATGGAAGGTATTGGTGAACTCTGGAACTGCTTGGCCCCTCTCTTTCCGCAGTGTGGTCCATCTCATGTACTGGTCCTCATAGTTGCCAAGAGGGTAATACTGTTCCTTTACCGCATCCACAAAAAAATCCCAAGTGGGATCGGCCCCATATGTTCTAGAATCCTCTGTGGAACTTTGCTCCCAATAAGTTTCCCACCAATGTTTGAAATGAGGGAGAGCTTTAAGGAGTGCAAAGGTGATCTTTTCTTTTTCATAAAAATTGTGAACAGAGAAATAACCTTCTAGCAGAGTTAACCATTTTTCTAGGGCTTCTGCATCTATTTTTCCTTCAAATACAGGAATATGAAAGCTAACTTGTACCTTGAAAGGTGAGGTGCCTCCAAAGTGGCCACTTGATGAGGATGTGTCTGATGCTATCAGCTGGTGTTGAAGGATGTGGGCAAAATCCTCTATCATTTCATCCCTCTGTTGCGTGAGAGCTTGCTCAAGCAACAGATTGATAGGATTGTCTGCTCCGTCGTTTTTCTTTTCTTCCGCCATTGAGGGTTTCTTGGGTATGCGAGAGCAATTTTATTCAAGAGAGAGAAGCTCAAGACCCAACTTGCTATACTCGGACCTCATCGGGGATATGCACTGAAAAAAACGATCAAGAGCAGCCTGCTCTGATACCATTGATCCAGATTATTTACAGCATGAAATGAGATTGGAGATATAATAAAGAATTGCATAGAGATATCACATATATTCAATAATATAATAGAAATGTATCAAAGATGCAACAATAAACACAGATATACAGTAATACATGATTTCTATTAATGAAAGAAATGTACAGAGACTGTAAAAATACAGAGTGGAAGACTCACTAGAATGGTGGCAGCTTATCTCTGAGAAGNTAAAATGCAGCGGGGTCCCCTTCACCCACATCTGTGAATGAAAAAGGCGCTCCCCCTCTTCTGGATCTGTTGGTTCTTCTGGTTGAATTGTTGCAGTCGTGACAATAGCAGTGGGATTTGCGTCGATGATTTGTCTTTTACCAGTATTTTCAGAATAAGATTCTGAATCAGGGTTCATCTCTTTGTCTTTGATCTTGGCCACCAATGACTATTTGAGCGACATTCATCGGTGTTGTTCCAGGGGATTTTGTGGAAATCGCAACATTTTCCAGTTTCCTTCTTTGTCTTCCCGTGAACCTTCTTTTCCTTTGTCTTGGACTGGTTTTCAGGAGACTGTTTGTTAGGGTTGTCTTTGTCATACTTTGGTTGTTGCATATTTGCAGACCCAAATTCCTATTTTTTCTGGTGCTTAAATTTCTTCTCAATTTTAACAACATATCGATAAGTAGCACCGAGTGATGAGATGTCCAGAAAATCCATTTAAGTCTGGATGTATCTGTGTAGAGCCCCACGATATTTCAGAACCAAATGTCGCTCGAAGTCTTTGATACCCAGCTTGGTGCACAAGGTATGGAAGGTATTGGTGAACTCTGGAACTGCTTGGCCCCTCTCTTTCCGCAGTGTGGTCCATCTCATGTACTGGTCCTCATATTTGCCAACAGGGTAATACTGTTCCTTTACCGCATCCACAAAAAAATCCCAAGTGGGATCGGCCCCATATGTTCCAGACTCCTCTGTGGAACTTTTCTCCCAATAAGTTTCCCACCAATGTTTGACATGAGGGAGATCTTTAAGGAGTGCAAAGGTGATCTTTTCTTTTTCATAAAAATTGTGAACAGAGAAATAACCTTCTAGCAGAGTTAACCATTTTTCTAGGGCTTCTGCATCTATTTGTCCTTCAAATACAGGAATATGAAAGCTAACTTGTACCTTGAAAGGTGAGGTGCCTCCAAAGTGGCCACTTGATGAGGATGTGTCTGATGCTATCAGCTGGTGTTGAAGGATGTGGGCAAAATCCTCTATCATTTCATCCCTCTGTTGCGTGAGAGCTTGCTCAAGCAACAGATTGATAGGATTGTCTACTCCGTCGTTTTTCTTTTCTTCCTCCATTGAGGGTTTCTTGGGTATGCGAGAGCGATTTTATTCAAGAGAGAGAAGCTCAAGACCCAACTTGATATACTCGGACCTCGTCGGGGACATGCACTGAAAAAAACGATCAAGAGCAGTCTGCTCTGATACCATTGATCCAGATTATTTACGGCACAAAATGAGATTGGAGATATAATAAAGAATTGCATAGAGATATCACATATATTCAATAATATAATAGAAATGTATCAAATATGCAACAATAAACACAGATATACAGTAATACACGATTTCTATTAATGAAAGAAATGTACAGAGACTGTAAAAATACAGAGTGGAAGACTCACTAGAATGGTGGCAGCTTATCTCTGAGAAGANAAAATGGCCCCGGAAGTTAAAACCTGCTAAAAATAGTAAATTGCCAAAATTGCCAGAAAGCCATTTTGAGCCATTTGGAAAAGGTGGGTGGCCACCGATATCCACCTGGATCAATTGGATCCCTATTTTGATAGAAATATCGGAGAGTATATTATTCAGTTTGTTGTTGATAGAGTGGAATCATATATCCAAGCATAGAGGTATTTCTTTAAGGGACCTAGAGGGAAGTTTCTACACTTTTTGAAGCTGAAGATTAAGATGCTATTGCATGAGAAGAATATCTTGAAAAATACACTGATCAGTTGGATCTTAAAGCTAATGTTCAATAATTCAGACAACGACATTGATGCAGAGGCTAGACACATGCGAAGTGGGATATCATTCAAGAAGGTTTCTCTTGTGAACCTATTTGAGAAGAGTTATAGACCATTGGAAAAAGATGATGACTCCTATAGTGGATAAGAAGCAGGGAGATCATACGGGGAGTATTCGGAGTTCCCAAGGGCAGAGTAAGTAGATACTAGAGAACTTTGATGAGAAGAACCAGAAACTTCAGGCACTGCGCCTACTGTCGAAGTAAGTATTATTACTCCTCCTATTTTTTTAGAGGCATTAAGTAACCATAGTAACCAGAGTAATCAGAGAAATCAGAGAAATCAGAGTACCGTTACAATCTATTTAGTACACACTCAGCCAAGAAACCAAGGAATATTTATGGAAGATGAAATGAGAATACCTATTTTTAGAGACGATGGATCTCAGGATCTTGACCAACACTGGTTCTTATGAGAAGTTGTATGGATCATTAAGTAGGTCACTGATGAAGATGTTAAGAGAGATCAGTTTAGAGTACCTTGAGGGATCGCACCCTAAGATGGTATATGAAATTTGCTTCAGGATCTACACAACCTAAGACATTGAATGAAATGTATGTTGCATTGAGTGTGGAGTTCAAGAAACCTAAGTCGGAGTCACAATGAATTACAAAGTTTTAGGAAATCAAGCAGAAGGTAACTGAACCTATTTGGAAATTTGATTAGAGGTTTAAGACCTTGACAAGCCATTTAAGTTTTAAGATTCTGGATGAACAACATAAGGAATGGTTCATCGCTACCCTCCTGCCACACATCAGAGTTCCTTTGATGCAACATAAGATCACTTCGCAGGCTGAAGCATTGGAGATTTCCATGAAACTAGAAGCAACCCCTGTGGGAGAATCTAGTCTAGGTATGAGTCAGATTTTGAATCAGTTAACTAATTTCTCTTTATAGGTTGAAGACATGAAGAAAGATAAAGGGAAATAGAAAAGAGAAGAAATCTGGTGTATCAGATGTCAATCAGAGGGCCATGAGAAAGAGAATTGTCTCTTATTTAATGAATACTTGGCCTCTGGAACCTCTATCCCATTGAAGCAAACTATTATACCCTAGTACGAGGTATGTAGAAATAGGCATCACCCTGGTGAATGTTATTATATGCAAAAATATGTCCAGACACCTACCAATACTTATTGTACATTCTGCAAATATGTGGTGCATGATGAGAAGGATTGTAGGGCTTATCAACTCATGCATGAAATTTCAAGGGATACATATATAATTCAAGGAGAATTATAGTCAGAAGGAAATAATGCGTAGTTCAATTTCCCAGGAAGAGGAAATTTCAACCCTTGTGGTGGATTCAGAGGAAGAGGACAAGGTGGAGGTATGGGTTGAGGTCCAGGTCATATTATTTGATATAGATTCACACAGCCAGGACATTTGGCAAGGGATTTTAAAAACCCTTGTACTTATTTCAACTACAATAATTCATTTGACCATGTCATTGAAGACTATCTAGTATTGTTATCTAAAATTTAGGAAAGATGAGGTGGAAACCAACAGGTTCAACTAATATCAGTGGAACCTTGCGGTGAGGATCCTAGAGTCATTGTTATTACTAGAGGATATGTTGTTATAGGATAAGATAGGGTGACTCCAGAAAAGACTACATATGGATCAGGGATCAAAAGAGATGAAGAGAAGGAATAGTTGTTTGATCCAAGGAGAGAAAAACATAATTTTGAGGAAGCAAGGAAATAATTTGTAGGAGAAGAAGCTTCTTCATCTAGGGCACAACCAAAATTGAGGGAATGTGAAATGCCACTAGAATTTGATTAGTCTTCCCTAGCTAGACAAGGAAAAGTGGTAAGCAAGCTTATGAAATTCTTGTATACTTGTATCAATTTGATTACAGATGAAAAATCTATGCAGGAACTACAACACCTGGCAAGAGAGTATGAAATTGGAAGAATAGATATTATACTGAGTAGAGATGTGAATCAAGTATCTAGAAAAAGGAGGACAAACAAGGAACTGCACCTTAGTGCTCAAATTGGAGACGACGGTGTGGACTATGCGGTCCTCGTCCTAGTATCAGAAGTAAATGTTATGGCGAAGCAAACTTGGGAACTGATGGGAAAACCTAGATTGATATACTCTCCTAGCAAGCTCATAATGGCTAATCAAAAAGTGTTGATCCCCTTTGGAAGACTAGAGCATGTGCCTATGGACATCGATGGAGTGAGGACATTTGCATATTTCATAGCGATCAAGATTGTTGATGATAGTTGTCCTTATTTTTCATTATTAGGAATTGATTGGGATTTCAACAATCTAGTTGTTGTTGACCTAAAAAAGATGAGAATGAAATTCGAGGGTAATGTCCTTAAGGTCATTCCACCTCTTGATCCTGATGAAGGCCACAGATACATAGAACCTATAAGAGAAGAAGACCTTACATACAAGCTAGAGAACATCTATAATCTGACAGCAAGACAACATGATTATATTAATCCTACAATAGATAGAAGTCTAAGTTGGCGAAGTGAGAGTGCATGCTCATCCGACTTAGAAGAAGAGATGGAATATTGGCAGAACAAAATGTATGAAGTCTCTATGCGGAGGTGTGCCAAATTGACCAAGTCAGTTCACTGGATTGGCACAAAAGTAAGTAATATTCCTACATTTAATGGTTTGAATCATTTAGAGACATTTCTAGCTGAATTTGAGAGAATTGTACCATCACAACAGAGGATGTTGGCACAGGATGAAGCCTTGAAAGAAACACTAGATAGATGGTGGGGAACACGCAAGAAGAACATCACAGAGTGGGTGCAATGTCACACCTTATTGATAGTACACTTTTCAAACCAAGCTAAAGGATGCGAAGTTCGATACACAGGTCAGAGTTGTCCTAAGGACCATATATGAAGTTTTGGAGAGGCATGGAGCAACATTCCCAAGGAACAATGGGTACATAAGTTCATTAACACCTTAGATATTGTGCCTATCAATTGGTATGTTCAAGAAGAACTGTGCTTAGCCACTACAGATTGGTATGGTATGACCCGAAACTTTATAGCTACATTCCTATTTGAAAGTAAGTACCCCAAAGTAGATCAGGCTTTAAAAATTATAAGACAAAAGGTCTTTAAGGAAGTATCTAACCCCCCTTTTAAACAAGAAGAAGATGAATGGACTGCACCCCTTTAGCAGTTACAAGATTGTTATAATATTAATTCTCATGAAGATGATGACCATAGGGATGCCAACATTACAAAAACTGAAGGGTAGAGATATATAGAAGGGCCAGGGATTGAATTACCTTTTGTTGGGCAACCTATTAAAATAAAGAAGGTTAATATTGGAACAGAGAAAACACCTAAACTAGCTAATGTTGGAGACTATTGGGATGATGCTACTATAAGATTATAGAACTAATATATGAGTATCAGGACATGTTTCCAAACAAGTTCACAGACATGAAGGGCATAAAAGGGCCCATGGGAGAAATGAATATCCCTTTGAGACCAGATGATAGAACTATCAAAAAGATATCTTACAGACTAAATCCTAAGTACAAGCATAAAGTTAAGATTGAATTAGATAGAATGTTGGAAGCATGAGTCATAGAACCCGTTGAATAATCCAAATGGATCAACCCTATGGTGGTCCAAGATAAGAAGTCAGGAGAAATCATGATATTTGTGGATCTAAGGAAGTTGAATTATGCATTCTTACATGATCCATTTCCTAAACCTTTAACTGATGAATTCTTAGATAATGTAGGAGGACAAGAAGTCTATTAATTTACAGATGGATTTTTAGGCTATCACCAGATCATAATTGCTAAGGAGGACAGACATAAGAGGACATTTGCAACGGAATGGGGTTCATTTCAGTACACTGTGATGCCTTTTGTCTTAAAGAATGCACCGACCATTGTTTCTAGGGTGGTTCTCGAATAATTTAAGGACTTTTTACACAAGTTTTTGGAAGCATAATTTGATGATTGGACCATTTTCAGCCTAATGAAAGATCATATTGAATGTTTGAGATTAATGTTAGATAAGTGCAGACAATGTGAGATTGCCTTGAATCTAGAGAAGTGTATTTTCTTGTCACCGTTTGGAGTGTTGTTAGGACACATTGTGTGTAAGCAGGGGTTATTGGTAAATCCTTCCAAGATTGCTATCATTGTTGATCTACCTCCTCCTACTTCAGTTAGAGAGTTGCGCACTACATTGGGACACATTGGATATTATAGAAAGTTTATTAAGGGTTATGAATAGATTGAGGAGAAGCTACTAAATAAATATAGTAAGTTTCAATGGATAGAGGAATGCCAACAGAGCTTCGACACACTAAAGAAGAAAATGGTCATTGCGCCTATCTTGGTTTTTGCAGACTGGACTAAGGAGTTCAATGTTCATGTCGATGCTTCGTCCATTGCATTAGGAGAAGTCTTAGCACATCCAGGAGAAAGAGAGATTGACCACCCTATAGCCTTCACAAGCAAGAATCTTTCTACATATGAAAGGAATTATACAACCACTGAAAGAGAAGGCTTAGCCATGGTGTATGCACTGCAAAAGTTTAGACACTACCTGCTGGGAGGACATTTTAAGATGTTCACTAATCATTCTGCATTAAATTACTTAGTCAAGAAGTCAATGTTGGGGGAAAGAATATGAAGATGGCTACTACTATTTCAGGAGTATGACTTTGAGGTCATGGTCAAGCCAGGAAGAATGAATAAAGGACCTGACCACTTATCCAGGTTAGAACATGGAAAGGAAACTACTAGTTTGGATGATACACTACCTGATGCACAATTGTTGGCTATCATGAACGTCGATGATCACTTCTCCAAGGTAGTCTAGTTCATGTCCATAGGAATGGCACCTCATGAGTTTACATTCATTCAGAAGAAACAATTGGTAGTTCGTGCTGCAGATTTTCAACTTAAAGCTAGACAATTATACAAGATGGGACCAGATGAGATCTTGAGGAGATGATTTATGAAGACATAAATACCATTTATTCTTGAAGAAGCACATGAAGGAATTGTAGGAGGACATTATGTATGGAAAGGAATAGTGCAGAAGGTTCTCAGAGATGGCCTTCGGTGGCCTACTTTACACAAGGATGCTAAGGAATACTACAAAGATTGCGATGTATGCCAAAGGATAGGGAAGTCTTCTAAAAGGGATGAAATGCCTTTAGCACCTCAACTAACTCTACAAACATTTGAGAAATGGTTTATTGACTTTGTGGGACCTATAAACCCACCAGGGAAACACATAAGAGCTCGATACATTATCACTGCCACAAAATATTTAACCAGATGGGCAGAAGCAAGAGCAGTTAGGGATTTTAGTGCAATTACAGCTGTGTAGTTCATTTTTGAGGATATCATAACCATATTTGGATGCCCAAAGATCCTTATCAGTGATCAAGGAACACACTTCATCAACAAAAACCATTGAAGCCTTGACTCAGGAGTTTGAAGTTCACCATTAGAAGAGCACTCCATACCACCCACAGGCGAATGGCACGGTCGAAGCCTTCAATAAGATCTTGGAGACAACGCTGACTAAGATTTGCAGTGATAACAAAGATGATTGGGATTTAAGAATTTCAATAGTGTTATGCGCTTATAGAACTACTTTCAAAAACTTAAAAACGTAGACTCCCTTTAAGCTAGTTTATGGCTAGGAAGTAGTAGTACCTATGGGATATTTGGTTCCTAGTTTAATAATTGCAGCATTTACAGGTATGGATGACACTGGAAATGTTCAAGAGAGGCTCGTGCTATTGATGGAACTAGAGGAAGATAGGTTCATTGCAGGATTACATCAGCAGGTACAAAAAGAATGAGAAAAGTCTTACCATGACAGACATGTCAAGAAGAAAACATTTAAGAAAGGAGATTTGGTATTGTTATATGAAAACAAGTTCATGAAGCATCGAAAAAAATTCAGGACACATTGGCTCGAACCATTCGAAGTTGCCTATGTTACAGAAGGAGGAGTTGCACAGTTGAAGACCCTCAATGGAGAATGAAAGGATGGTTTAGTAAATGGGAGCCGGTTAAAGCTGTATTGTGACAACTAGCTACCTCACATCTCTCAGTAAAAGCAAGGAATAAGGTTCTAGGTACCAGGTGCAGTTGAAATTGGGTACCAGACACAGAAAATACATTATGCACATGATAGGGAAGGACAGAGAAGAA
>JZKD02S1913189.1:17953-27985 GCA_000966675.3 Picea glauca
GTGTAACCCACCTTCATGATTTCACCCTGAAGCAAGTGTACATCCCTCCAAGGATAAGAAACCTAAAAAAACCCATCATTCTTATGATATGCCTTTATTAAAATTAGATGTAAAGTTTCAATTACCCACTTATGATGGTGAATTAGATGCAGAAAAGCTAGATAATTGGGTGAGACAATTAGAAGTCTAATGCGAGATACAAAGGATAGTTGATGAAGAAACAAAGATCCAACTTGCAAGTCTCAAATTGGGAAGCACAACTTCATATGGTGGGAAAGAAAAACTAAGAATGATCTCAATAAAAATGGTAAAACAATCTCTTCTTGGAATGATTTTATCACTGCTTTGAAGAAACATTTCTATCCATTAGCATACATGCAATAGGAAATGATGAATTGGCAAAGTTTAAGGCAAGTTAAAGGTAAAAGTGTACATGAATATACTCAGATATTTCGTAAGAAAGATTTAAATTTGGGTATTCCTTTATATACACAAGAGACACTCCTAAAATATATTAGTGGTTTACATTCTTATCTCAAGCACACTATTCTTATGTTAAATCCTTCTAACTTTGATGAAGTATGTGTACAAGCCATTCACATTGAATCAAGAAAAGGGAATGTTGGTGATAGTGATTCTATAGATACTTGGCAATGAAAGGATACAGAGAAAAGGAAATAGAAGAAGACAGCCACAATAAGAAAGGAGAAGCCTACTTACAAGCATTGCAAGAAAGTAGGCCATGATGAAGATCGTTGTTGGATCTTACATCCTGACTTGAAGCCAAAGAAGTATGCCAACCACAGAAGGAGGAATACCACATTTGTGACAGTTCAAGTGGATCTTGTATCATATTCCAGTGATGAGACACAAGTTGTAGCTATGGGAATCCAAGGTATAAATTATGTTGCAAGTACTAGCTCTTCTAAATCAGTTGTTGTAAATGATGAGTGTCGAAGGAGTGAACTTTTCCACATACGGGTTATAACACATAATTTTAAAGTTGATACTCTTGTAGACAGTGGATCACAAGCCAATCTAATCAGTGAAGAGGTTGTAAATAACTATAAATAACTTGGGACTTGAAACAAAGCCACATCCTAAACCATATCCATTGGGGTGGATATGTGGTGATAATAATTTGCAAGTAACCAAGCAATGTAAAATCAAGTTTTTATTCACTTCTAATTATGTTGATGAAGTAGAGCTTGATATAGTGCCACTAGACATATGTGGAATTGTACTAGGAAGCCCATACCTTTATGATAGGAAATCTATATTCTACAAGGAGGAGAACAAATATTGCTTCAAGAAAGATGGGAAAGAGTACATTGTTTGTTCTCATCGCATGAAAACTGACAGATCTTTTGCATCTACAGGACAGTTAAAAAGAATGGTAAATGCAAGAAAAAGCTTAACACTTATGTCTGTAACAAAACAGGAAATTAGTGATGCAAAACATGAGATGGTTCGGTATGATTCACATAATCATGAAGTGTCACCAGAGGTACATCATGAGGTTCAACTGCATACTTTGTTTATTGTTCCTGTTCAGAAAGGGAAGTATGTTGTTTCATTCTCATTAGCATGTCTAGTATTGTTGATTACATTGGTGCTATTCAGTGGTGTATGGCTACTAACTATGACAAAGAATGTAGATGATTGTGCAATTGATGGGATGATTACTTTGATAAACAATGCTATCTCAATTTTCATGTTTGTTGTGATTAGTCAGGTGATCATTGTCCCAACAGAGAGGATGGATGATACAGGACAAGTGGGGAGGCAGTCTCCTCACTTATTACTTGAGTAAAAGAAGACTTTTGGTGGTCCAAAATCTTCCAAGTGGGGAGGAATGATCCAGGAGGCTCCCTAGGCTCAGAAAATGATCAAAATAAAAGTTCTCATAATTGAGTGAAACCCATTCCATTGCGACCAGCTCATCATGTTGATTTCAACCATATATTTACATTCTCAAATGTGCTCTGTATGCAAGAGTTATCGCACTCTGACTGTTTTCTCCAACAACTAAAAAGTCAAAGGGTCAACTGGAAAAAAGTCAATGATGATGTCAGCATGACATCACGAAAGCTAATTAATGATGTTGATGTGGCAGAGACATGTGGAAACATTGTAGTAGTTGACTGGGTATATGACATATCCAATTAGAATTGAACACATGGCATGTGATTTGGGCAAATGTGGTGGTGCCAAGTGGCCCAGGCATGGGCAACCATGTGGCACCCAGTCAACAGTCGAATGACATGTTCCAAAAATAAGTTTGGGGTCCATGGGTTTTGAACCCACGCCCACCACCAAGCACAAGTGCCTTGATAAAGAGTCCTATTACCAACGCACCCACCATGTTACTTATTAAATGAAACACATTTTAATTTATTTAAATTGGAATGTATTGTTATTTGGGTGAAAAAGGGTTGGGGGCTAAGCCCCAACCCATGGTTACGTGTGGTAATGTGACCATGTATCAGCAGAAAGGGGCATGACCCATAACCACTAGTGCACTTTTATCACTCAGTTCTAGGTATACTTCCACACAACCGGGAACTGATCCACCTTTGGTGCACGATCTCCTATTTTAGCCCATGGTTACAAACTATGAACCATATAACTAGGTCTAGTGAAAGGTTAGGGCCATCGCTTGGCCATATTAAGCCTACATGACCACTATTTGAGGGTGAACGCCTATTGCAAAGGATATTAACCATATATTATGGTTTAAAAGTGGGTTTTTACTTATGTATGCTGATTTTTAATTATTTTGCCTGATATTATGACCAGAAAGTGGTTTTTTAAGGATATCTTGGCCATTTGAAGGGGGATTTGATCCCAAAAAGAGACCAGATTCTTGGGGGAAGTTGGGCTTCTTCATCTGATCATGAAAACTATAAAAACTAGGCTTTTGAAAGCTTGGACGACAATTTTTTTTGATGCAGGGATTTGAAGGATCAACTTGTAATTTTTTGCCTTTTCTCATGTTTTGAGAGGCATTTTTGCCATGTTCAAGAGAGGAGTTTGATGATGGATGCATGAATCTAAGTAGGGAGTTCTTGAAAAGCATATATGAAGCATGTTATGTAACAACAAAGAGCCTGTTTAAGAGAAATTTGAGCATTTAGAGAACAATAAAGAGGTCCTCCACTTGGAAGCGTGCCTGAAGACGTAGCCAATGATTGGTGAAATTTGTTATCAACCTCTTGTCTCTATTTCTCTTTCTGTTTTTCTGGTCTATTCTCTTAATTTCATCATGGATTATTAATGGATGATCTGTTTAAATCATTAATGAGCATCAAGTAAAAGTCACATTTGATATTCCACAAACAAGATAATAAGTTTATGTATTTCGCATTCTTATCGATCCGATGCATAAAGTACATTAAACTAACTTGCAATTTATCAGTAATACCTTCATTTTTTTATCAATCATGGTGGAAAGCGCACAACCACCATGGTTTCATGCCTGCCAGGATGCCCCCGGTGAAACTTCCTCCTCTCTCTCTGGTGCAATCCTTTGATCTGTCTATGCCCCATGTTGGGGTCTCAACATCTATCTGGTGATATTTTATTCGCATGGAGGTTCGAACTAATCATCTCGCCATGTGTACCTTTCCATTGGGTGTGGCCCTACAACATTAAAAGATACGCCCTTCATGGGCTCATAAGTCACAGTGATCATAGCAAGGTCAAACACATATAATCATCAAGTTATTAAACATGTGCATAAAACCCCTTTTACTCGGACAAATTCTCAAATACATTATGCTAATCTACAAGCCAAGTTTGGAGCAAACAATAGGACATCCTATTGGTCTAATTCTCATTGGATGTGGGATGTTTCTGGGAGAAGTCAAATCTATGGCATGTGAGTGGATGAGGTGGTAAGGGATGTCTTGGAAAGGGGTACAGTGATAGCATGGAAATGTATCGCTTACCTATGGGTGCCTCTGAAGAGGGTGAGATGCACCTTTTCATGGATGAAAATGCTTCCAAGCCCATTCATTCCTTTTATATTTTACTCTCATTACTTTTTCTTTCAAGAGGATAGTTAGGGGACACTACCCTGGCGTGGTGAACAATGGTGGAAATGTTACCCACAAGCATTTCACAGAAATGAGAAGGCTAGCTCATTATGAGAACCCCTTTCTCTTGGATATACCACCAAGATCCACTTCCCTGGTGTTGTGACCAGTCGTCGGTAGTGTGATACCTCTACATGCCCATGGACCTAATAGGTTATCTCACGATGAGACCCCCTATCCTCTAACTAGGTCTTGTTTTATTATTTTTTATGGGTGCCTCTGTTTCTTGTTGAGAAGCCTTTTATTTCTTTCTTGGGGATCCCTAGGTGAAGCATCTCAAGGTTTTGTTCTTTTGTCTTTAATCTTTTTCCAGCTACTTTTACCCTTTGAGCCTTTAGCCCCTTCTTCCCATAAGGTAATGTATAACCCTTAGATATTTAGAAAACCCAATGCCTAGACCAGTGTAATGGGATGGATGAGTGATAAAAATATGAAAAGTGGTAAGTATGGTGGGAGTGGACGATGACCTCTCATGAATCCTCCCAGTGGAAACTCAAAACCTACGGGTATTAGCTCACTGTGGAATCATGTCATTCCCCCCAGGTCTAGTCAAGTGGAAAAGCATAAAGTCCAAGCACACATTAGAATCAAAATGAATTAAATGCACATATTCAAGGGTTTTGAGGATCGGAGTGACATAGACCATGATAGACAGACTCATTACCTCACAGAGCAAGATCAATTTATGTTGCAAGACTAGGCTGATGTGATCGATGTTGTTGCTGCTGAAAAAGTGGAGGCATTGAATAATGAAAGGATGGTCCCTCCAGGGCCATGCTCAAGTCGATATGGATCTTAGTACTCCATCTCTAGAACCTATGGGCCTCGAGACATAATCTCCTTATTTATCCCTAGGTTAGGGGATCACATCTAGCTCCAACTCGGGGACATGTGTTCACCGTAGAGCGCATAAGAACCCCAACATCTCTGGCATAACATGTGACCTTCTTGATCTCAACATCAAATTGTTAGCAATCATTTGGGGTGGTGATATCACCCCTGACTCATATATATATAGTATGAAAAATGAAAGAAAGCATATGTACAAATGGAAATACAACTACTCTAGCATGAAATACAAATACTATATACATTGAATGAAAATGACTACCTACTTACCTATACTTACCTATTGATTGAATGCTAGGTGTAGTCAAATAGCCAGTGAAACCACCCTAGCAATGCCTCATAATACCTACCTGTGGGCTTCATCATAAACTAAAACAATGATATGTTAAGCACAAAAGCAACATGAGTTAGATAATGTATTGTATCATCGGAAATCATAAAGTATAGCTCATGGAGGCACGAGGGAGGGAAAAAATCATTCGAAGTCATACTTCCAGGAGAGTGATCAATCCATCTCATAAAGGGATCAAGAAAAGTCAAAGGTTCAAAATACTGACTCAAAGAGTCTGAAGGTTGGCTACCTTGGAAGTCTTCACAATATGAGGTCTGGTTTACCCAAAAGTTAGCTATGATTATGATATTGTTTACAAGAAGGGTGAGGAGAATGTGTAGTTGATGCTCTTTCCACAAAATATGAAGAGGAAGGGTCCCTCTTTTCACTCTCATTCATTGTAGTTGACTGGGTGAATGAAATTTGTAATGAATGGTTCACCAATTCCAATATTTCTGTTATGATCTAGCAACCTCAACATGATTCTAAAGAATCTCTTGGATATACTTCACACAATGATGAAATCCACTATAAATGGCATATATATTTGATCAAGAAGTCAAATTTTGAAATCCACTATGCTATTTGAACTCCATACATCCTAAAAAACTAGTCATTTTGGCTTTCATAAAACATATGAATGGATCAAGGGTTCCCTCTTTTGGGAAGGCATGAAAAAGGACATCTACAGTTTCGTGTCTAAATAAAATATTTTCCGATAACACAAGGGAGAAATATTTAATATTCCAAGTGCCCTACAAAATTCACCCAATCTACCTACAATAGGGACAAACATTTCTATGGACTTTATAGTGGGGATGCCCAAATCTAGCAATAGATAAGTGATTATGGTTGTTGTCAATAGACTTTCTAAATATTCTCATTTTTGTGCCCTTAAACGCCCATTTAAATATTCCGTGATTTCTCAAGCATTTGTAGATAATATCTTCAAACTACATGGTATTCCACAATATATTGTCACGATTCATGATCCCACTTTTACTAATAACTTTTGGAAAGAATTGTCCAGGCTACGAGGCATCCAATTGAATCCTAACACTTCCTATCACCCCAAGATCGATGATCATACAAGAGTTTTCAACAAGTGTTTGGAATCATATTTGAGGTTCTTCACTTCATAACAACAATATCAATGGTATAAGTGGTTACCCCTAGTTGAATGGTGCTACAATAAAAATTATCACGATGCCACTCACATGACCCAATTTGAGGAAATCTATGGATAAAATCCTCCATCTATATTATCTTACCTGTGAGGTTTATCCAAGGTACAAGAGGTCGAAAAAACCATTACATATAGGGATAACATTATGTACACCCTGAAAGACAATATAGTCATGGATCTAAATCTGATGGTGCAACAGGTTGATCATGATTACTCTGAACACTATTTTGAATCAATAGATCAAGTCTTCCTTCTTCTACATCCATATAAGTAGACTTACATCAAAGAATACCACCACCAAAAGACGGATCTAAATTTTTATGGCCCCTATATGATCCTCAAGAATATTGGGTAGGTCACTTACAAATTAGCACATCAATATTTCATCTCTCTTGCTTAAATAAATTGGTTGGATCCAGTTGATGAGTTCAAAGTAATATACCTGAAATGGATAAAGAAGTTTCCATTTGGTTTTAGCAAGAGGCTATCCTTATCAAATAAGAGTGTTTTCATCGTCAATGCATGATCTAGGAAGTTGGAATACAATGGAAGGATACCCAACCAAAAGATGTTACATGGGAACCAATAGCCATTATGCAATGCTTTCCACATCTCAAGCCTCAAGGACAAGGATACTTTATTAGGCAAAGCACATGTTAGGGCCCTAACTTCCTTCGCCCCCTAAGTATATTTTTTATTACTATGTATTCTATGTATGGATGCCATTATTAGTAAAAAAGGCTTATGTAGTAGTGCAAACAATTACTATAAGAAGGCTTACTACAAGGTTCCACCTAATAGAAAGTTCCTTTTCTAGAATGTTCTTGGGTGATATAAATTACTATATAAAGATATAGAAGAATGGTAAAAGGTGTCCTAGAAATCATTTGTAATTTGAGCTCTCATCTATTGGAGGTTTCCCCCTTGAATAAGTAAGTGGACATTGCTTCCATATTAATATAGGTATAATATTCTATGCATATTTTCATTGTTCATGCAATTCTATTTATTTATGCAATATATTCGAGTAATATATGTGATTTATTCTCTAAATATTTCTATTTGGTACATCACAATTACTCTTGAAAACTTGAGTGATTTTAGCAATGTTTTCAAAATTTGACTTCAAGTTATTAGCACAACATATTAGTTTTAATTTCCATACAATTAGCTTGAATATTAGGTTTTTTTCATTTCTCAAAAGAAAAGAATGATTTTGATACATTCTCGTTTTCCTTTGCATGTTTAACATCTTGAAAACATAATAATTTTATGTATATTTTCTTAAGTTTGCGTAATTTACCATTCCATGTAATATTTGAGCACATGTTATAACCATTTTGCAAATTTTTTTATTTAATTACGTTACTAGCATGTTCTCTAATTCTCTAACCAAGATTGAAATCCTTGAATTGATCATTTTTTTTTCATCCAAATTCTCTAAAAGGTTTCTAGCTATTTGGAAACTACTACAACTTCCAATTTTTTTATAACCAAAGAGGGGATAAGTTATGATTGTTGGTGGTTATATTCTATACCTGTTTCAATTCTAGAGGGATCCAAAAGCATCTTGCAAAAAATAAAAAAAAATATCCTTCAATGTTCTCTTGAAAGGAAACTATGACGAATTTGGTATGTATTTATCCAATTAGAATTATATATCTAGGCCTAAGGGTGAAGGTGGTTGCAGACTCAATAATATCCATCCTTTTGGCCTATAAATGGTTGTTAAATATATATGAAATCCAATCTCTAGAGAGAGTCTATGGAATAATATCAGCATTCAAAATTACATAGCCCATAACACTCTATTGGAATAGATCAAGAATGATAGGAAAAGTGTCGCCAATGATAGGAATGCATTATTTTTAGTTGTTGATATAATTTAACATATATAATATCTATAAAGGTGTACATTTAAATTCATTGCAGACACCTTGGATGTTGATATCTAACATTAGGGGTGGTTGTGTGCTCAAGCGTTAGGTCTAGTTGGAGATCAAGCACAATCTTGGAATGCTTTCTAGTCAAACTTAAGCAGACCCCATATTAGATTAAATGGAAAAAGAACAAAACACGTGTATAGTACTATGCTAAGGTGTGTTATAATTTTCTTTATCCCAATGCCCATTAGGAATCCAAGTGGTGGTGGGAAGAAAATGGAAGAAGAAGGCTCTTATGAGGTTTATGTGGCTTTCTCTGAACAATTAAGTACTTGCATGGGAGATGCTATATAAAAGAAATAAGGAAATCCCTAGTATTTCTTTATCATGTAGATAGGGTGATGAAACAACCATTCATCTAGTTATTGATTGTATTTATGTTCAACATATTTGGAAGAATATGGGTCAATGGATGGGCCAATGTAACTTATGGAGTGAGGAGAGTGGATGATACTATGTAACTTATGGAGTGAGCAGAGTGTAGAGGAATATTTAAAGATGTTTGGAGAGACAAGAATTTAAGAAATTTAAAATCATTCCATCCTTGGTTCTCTATGGAATATGGATTTCATGCAATACAATATTATTTAAAAAAAGAATTGTCCATACTTTTCAAGTTACTTCATTTAAGTTTGTGCAATATTCTAGCAATGTATGTCCTCACTGAAGGCTCAACCCTCAAGGTCGGTAGGTGAATTATTTTTTGACAAGTCCATGCTCTAGGGGTTCTTTGATAGATCATTCTAGAAGCCTAACATAGTGTGTGGTATGGGTGGTATAATTTTTATATATGATAACCATTTTATATAGTTCAAGGCCAATGCACGTAGACGCTCTAACAAATATGGAAAAGTTATGGCTCTAACTCATGTTTTGAAGCTTGCATGGGAAATAGGTATGCAACAACATCAAGTATATGGGGAATCACTTATGGTAATTAAAAGGATGAAAAAAAAACTTTATATTCATAATATTACTTCACTTCCTCTTGTAAAGTACATAAAGGAATTTTTTTGTTATTTTTACTTGATATCCTTTAATCATGTATTCCAAAAATTGAACACTTTTGTATATTCTTTGTGGAAAGAAAGGGTAATATTTTATGTTGTTTACGCTTCTTAGAGGAGTCACCAGATGGAGTTATCAAAACTCCTAAACAAGACCTATATAGTTTTTCTAATCAACTATTATGATGTTAGAATATTATAGATTGAATTTTGGATTTCTATAATATGCCTTTATGTGGTCTATTTATGTAATTATGACTTATAGTCATTCTTTTGATTTGATGAATTATTGCAACCTCAATCATTTGGAGGTCGATTTACTAGTACGATTATTTTGATTAATTCCTCTCTATTTGTAAAAGTGAAATGTGCACCTGTAGAGGGTGTTTTCTATTTCATGCTAGAATATATATATATATATATATATATATATATATATATTGTAACACCTATGTTTCCCCCAGTTTGTAAATATAACTATATTTGGCCAAGAGACTATGGCAAACCTAAAGTGTAGGAATGTTTGACCAAATGAACCTTTGTATAAAAAGTCAAGGAATGAAATTTCTATTATTAATGGAAAATGGACAAGTGTTGCAACTGCTGAAAGGGGGAGGTT
>JZKD02S1913200.1:39807-51800 GCA_000966675.3 Picea glauca
TACTCGCTATAACCTCCATCTGGCTACACTAGTCATCATAACACTGTAATATAATGATGTCCCAAAGTGGGGACATTACAGATTTGTTGTTGCAACTCAAGGCTTGCGGGGTTGATAAATCTGAGGAGAAACAAATGGTTCTCACCATTCTCTCCAAACTTGGTCCGGAATACTCAGTGTTTGTATCCACATTTCATTCAGTTAGATTCGCCTCTGGATCTACCTGGACGATGCCCTCTATTGAGGCCTTTATCGAGTCCCTGACACAAGAGCAGAACAAGCTCATCAATATGGGAAAAATCAAAGGCCCAAAAGCGCATGCACTTACTGTGCAAGATGGTAGCGGTCATCAATATCAGAAATCTAAAGATAAAGAGAAAAGGAAAGCACATGCAAATCCGAAGAAGGGTACTCAAAACCCTTCAACGATGCCTCCGAATCCAAAAGTGGAAAGGGAAGAAAAGGGGAGAAATGCACTTACTTCCATAAAGGATTCCATCCAGAATCCGCATGTATGCAGAAACAGATAGATCTAATGACCCAAATACTTCAGCAAAACAACCTTGGAGATCGCATCCCCGAGGGTGCCAAGAAGAAGAAGCCAGGAGATCAGAATCCCAAGAAAAACAATTCTAGCCATGCTTTGATTGTCATCAACTCCTCTCTCGATGCTTGGATCATAGATTCAAGTGGATCACACCACATGGCTGCCACAAAGGAAGTCTATTCTTCATTGGATGCATGCAAAGGTCCTCCTATTCTGATGGGGAACAACTCTCCAGTCGAGGTCACCGACAAAGGAAGAATTGAACTCACAAATAGAAGCTTCAAGAATGTGCTCCACGTTCCCAAACTTTTCGTCAATCTTCTCTCTGTGTATTAGATGACAAATTCCGGCACTGGAAAGAGAGTCATATTCACACCTGATGCAGTGGATATCTATGACATGCAAACCAATTCCAGGGTTGTTATCGGTGAGGTAAATCATCAATCTAGACTTTACACATTTTTTGAATTTATTGAACCAAATTTTGCATTACTGCTTACCCATGTTGATGAAAGAAGTAGGATATGGCACGAAAAGTTCGGGCATTTAAATTTCAGATATATGCAACAGCTTAGCAAGCAGGGAATGGTTGATGGTCTACCCGACATCCACTTCTCCAAAGGAATTTGTGAGGAATGTGTTATTGAAAAACACCCTCAAAAGAAATTCGACAAAGGAAAGACTCAGAGAGCTTCCTCTCCTTTAGATCTGATCCATAGTGACCCAATGGGCCCTTTTCTGCATCCATCAATCAGCAAAGCAAGGTAGGTGCTCATTTTTGTTGATGATTTCTCACGCTTCACGTGGATTTTCTTTCTCAAGAAAAAATCAGAGGTCTTTGAACACCTCAAAGATTTCAAAGCCCTTGTTGAGACACGCTCAGGAAAGAAAATCAAAGTCCTCCGAACAGATAACGGGGGAGAGTATGTCAACCATGAGATACATAATCTTTGTCATGAGGCAAGGATTCAGTTGCAGCACACAGTTCCCTATACTCCACAGCCAAATGGAGTTGTTGAGCGGAAAAAAAGATCTCTAAAAGAGATGGCATCTTGCATGCTACATGCAAAGTCACTTCCACAGAGATTATGGGCCGAAGCACTTAATTGTGCAACCTACATCCAAAACAAATCTCCCCATAGATCTGTCAAGGATAAGACCCCCTACGAGGCTTGGAGCGGCCTCAAACCAGAAGTGACCCACTTTCGTATTTTCGGTTCACGTGCATGGGCCTAGATTCCCTCTGAAACGAGGAAGGCACTTGATCCACAGAGCATAGAGTGTATCTTTGTTGGATATCTCGACAGTGTGAAGGGATACACTTATTGATCTTTCCTCAGATCGACTCATCATTGAGCAAAGTGTCCAATTCGAGGAAAGTGTCTCGCATTTACCTCAGCAGTCGCATGCAGACACCTTCGTTCTTCAACTTGTCAGAGATAATGAGCATGCACATGCTGAATCTTCTTCAGATGAGATTTATGATTCAGAGGATTTAGATGATCCAGATACAGAGTTAGTACAGTCAAGATGCAAATTCAGTGCATCTAGATGCAGATGCAGAGCCAGAGCCAAGGCCCACGTGGGCCCAAACTACTCTTCAAGATGTAGGGGATCTTGTTGGTGATCCAGTTGATACTAGGAGGACTCGATCTGATTTCGAGGAGCCTCCTCTTGCACTCACTGCCACAAAACCATTGCCACCCAAGCATCTTTTCTTGGTTCAGTCTTCAGATCCGCAGTCTTATGGCGAGGCTGCTGGAAATCCCTTTTGGGAATTCACCATGTAGGAGGAGTACAACTCCCTCCTCAAGAACTAGACTTGGGATTTGGTTCCCCTTCCTTCTGGAAGGAAACTTGTTAGGTGCAGATGGGTCTACAGGACCAAGAGCGCAGCGGATGGATAAATTAGCAGATACAAAGCCAGGCTATTTGCCAAAGGCTTTCAGCAGGGTGCATGGCATTGACTATGATGAGACCTTCGCTCCAATAGCGAAGATGGATTCCATACAATTGGCACTTGCCATTGCGGCAGCCAAGAGATGGAAAGTCCATCAGATGGATGTGAAGAATGCATTTCTTCACGGTGATCTCTCTAAGGAGATCTATATGGACTAGCCCCATGGATTTATGCAGAATTCATCTTTGGTCTGTCGACTGAAGAAATCTCTTTAAGGCCTCAAGCAGGCTCCGAGGGCATGGTATGCCAAGATGGACTCCTACCTGCTGTCACAGAACTTTGTACATTGTAAATCAGACCCGAATGTTTACATCCTCAAGACGGTTGATTCACTTCTACTCCTAGTTTTGTATGTTGATGATTTGTTGATCATCGGTTGCTCAACTTCAGCGATTGTTGGAGTCAAGAGAATTATACATAACAGGTTCTTAATGACGGACATGGGTCCGCTACATTTCTTCCTTGGACTCGAGATCAGTCAGGATGCATCAGGCATCAAATTGTCTCAAGCCAACTATGCACGAGATCTCCTTGAGAGATTTCACATGACAGACTGCAAGTCTGCCCCGACTTCTTTCCTATCAAGAGTTAGAATTGAGGATGGAAGGGACACTCCACTGGTTGATAGCCCACTGTACAGACAACTAGTGGGGAGCTTGTTGTATCTCACACACTCCAGACCAGACCTCTCCTATGCAGTTGGAGCAGTATCCAAGTTCATGCAGGAGCCGCATGAGCTACATTGGAAGGCTGCAAAGCATATCCTTCAATATGTACAGGGCACCATCACCTTTGGGATTCATTATGCAGCAAACCCTACATTGGACCTCATTGGGTTCACTAATTCTGACTAGGCTGGCAATAGCATTGATCGCAAGTCCACATCTGGTTACTCACTCAGTCTTGGTTCTGGGCCTATCTGTTGGTCGAGCAAGAAGCAGGATGCTATTGCTCTATCTTCAGTCAAGGCAGAGTACAGAGGGGTAGTTAACATAACCATTCAGGCTATGTGGCTACAACATTTTCTCATTGAGTTTGGCATTCAGTTTCATCAGTCGATCGTCATCTGGTGTGACAACCAGAGCACTCTGAAGTTCTACAAAGACCCAGTTCAGAGGCAGCGGACGAAGCACATCGAGATCCACATGCACTACATCCGGAACTTAGTACACGAGGGGATGATCGAGCTGCAGTTTTTTCCTTCAACAAAAAAGACTGCAGACATCTTCAGTCAAGGCAGAGTACAGAGGGGTAGACAACATAACCATTCAGGCTATGTGGCTACAACATTTTCTCATTGAGTTGGGCATTCAGTTTCATCGGTCAATCGTCATCTGGTGTGACAACCAGAGCACTCTGAAGTTCTACAAAGACCCAGTTCAGAGGCAGCGGACGAAGCTCATCGAGATCCACATGCACTACATCCGGGACTTAGTACACGAGGGGTTGATCGAGCTACAATTTTGTCCTTCAACAAAAAAGACTGCAGACATCTTCACCAAGACCTTCACTGAGCAGAAGTTCCAATCTCTGCGAAGTTGTCTTGGAGTGAAGAACACAGTGTCCTAGCAACTGTCAGTTCTTCTTTTTACATACATTGTACTTTGAGGGGGGGGGGGGTTTCCCATGAGGTTTTCTCCCTTTCCTCATTTATTTCAGTGTATCGTTTGTATTTGTGTACCTAACATGCCCTCATTGCCATGACCCATTCTTTATTTTCACCATAGTGATGTTCAAGGGGGGTGTTGGGAGTCTAGATGCCACATTGGTGTTATCACCATGCAGCATTGGGATCATCACCAGCTAATGTGCATTGTCCTTGGGATCATCACCAGACTAACGCATTACTCATGATTCCCTGATCTCCTCCTCACTTCACTTTGTTTCAGTCAGTTAACTGAAGACTGATAGACTAGTTAATTCAACTAGGTGGTAGTTCACTCCCGCAACTGCCCGAGAGACTAGACTAGGTGGCAGTTTACTCCTGTAACTGCTGGTGTGTGCAGATCACTCTAGACCACCACTATGGCGCATTGGCTTCTCCTCCAATGCGCATTGGTTGAGTTATACAGAGTATATCATGTGTAAATTATTATTCATTCATTTGGTTAATGAGAATTCTTCCGTTCTTTCTCTCCTGCTTCTCTTTTCTCATATTTTCTCTGCAACTGTGTATGTCAATTCCTAGCTAGATCTATTATGTGCAGGTTCAACATATTTACAAGCAGGATGGCTATGGGGTGTGATCTTTTCATGCTTCCTTGTATTGATTTCACAAGAAAGACATGCCAAGGTCTCTTTTTAAGCAAAGGAGTCAAGCAGATATTCTGAAAGCCTTTCTTTTCCTAGCTTTGATAGTTAGGTTGCTCGTACAGTTTGATAGATTTCATAGCTTTTTACATTAAATGCAGTGATCATATGGTAGCTAAAGTCCAACTTGAATTGGCATTCATAATTTAAGTTTGAGGCTATTTTTCTATGCAGTATAGTAATGATAAGCAACATATTCAATATACAATAAAGAAAACCACGGCTACATAAGACGACACTTTTATATAATTTGATTTATTTAGCTAAAACATTCTAGAGTGTTATGAAATCATATTATGTTCTAAACAGGTATTAAGTTATGCGGAGTTTATTGTATTGAGAGAAGTGAGTCATATTTTACAATTGTTATCTATGTTTAAGGTTGACTTGAAATGTGTATAAGTGGGACCAATATAATATTTAAAAAGAAAAATTGCTTTAAGGTTTACTATAAATGTGGTATAAGTTGGAAAATATTAAAATTTAAAAAGAAAAATAAAATATTAATTCAGTAAAGTGAAATATGTATTTAATACAAATCTCAATTTTTATATATATATATATATATTTTTTTTATGTATTTAATAAATTGATAATTAAAATGTATAAGACATAATCTAAACTCTATGGAACCATCCATCCAACTTGATCTGGATAGACATAAGGCAATTCGCTATGTGCTAAATGTCTAAGATCTGTCAATATACACAAATTATTGGAAGGAAAACATACATGACTACCCCAAATTCGGTTGTTATACACAAATTATTGGGAAGAAAAACATACTTGACCACCAAATTCGGTTGTTATCCAGTGAGGTCTTGGTTCTACACCAAACATATTCAAACAATTTTGTGTATAGGACTCGATGTCGAAAGTAAACTGTGGGAAAATGCTGCTCTCTGGATTGCTAGACATAGGCATAACCATCTCCGTGCAAGCCTGTGATTAAGAAAAAGATTGAATACATCAAAATGCTGAAAATAACCGCGCAAAAAAGTCAGGACTAACCTGAATCTCTATAAAAGACACAATGCTTTAAAACTTCATAGCTCCTGATTCTTGATTCTGTACATTTAAGTTGGTCAACTGACCTGCCAGTTCCACCCGTTTTCACCATGAGGATCATCATTGACATCAAAACATTTTTCTTCTCCAGTATAGTTATAGTAAACGCTAACACCAGCAAATATTCGGTCCAACACGTCCGTGCCATTAGAAAAACTGTCAATCACTTTGCAGACCTGTAAAATCCAGGATATATTTACCATACGATGCAATTATGTCATTTGAAGATGTAACCTCATTCATGTTGGTGAAACAACAAAAGTAAAAATACAATAAGGTATGTACTTTCTTCTTTTATTCTTTTCCATAATATTCTGGTCTACACCCTCGTTACTGTCAAACTGGCTTTCGCAGATACAATAAATGAAAGATATTGATGTTCATGAATGATCAAAACCAATCAACGGAATGCTAAATGAAAAACGATTTTACAGCAACGTACAGGAAGTCATAAGGCCTCCCCAAATCAAGTCTAATTTACCACAACCTTGGAACTGAATAAGATAATAACTGGAATCCTTAAAGTCAAAGAGCAGTCATTAAGACGTAAATTATGGAACTGAATAAGATAATAACTGGAATCCTTATCAAAGAGCAGTCATTAAGACGTAAATTATGATGTGTGGAGAAAAGTAAGGTAACCTACTATAAAGTACTCTGGTTAATATAATAAATCAAGTCTCCGGTCCATCATCAACCACTTTTAAGAAAATTACTGGTATTCTAGATAAACCATCTATCGAACAGCCATAAGCATGTGGTACACCTATTATATGCTCCTAGGCTGGTACCTAGCGAAAACTTGTGCTACTCCTACCATACAATGCCACTGATTTTCCTGAACTTGCTAAGATGTCAGTGGGGTGGCCATCTCCAAAGATCCTATGATAAATCCTAGCAATCCTAGCTCCCTGATACCTCTCCTGGATGATTGAAATGTTCATTTAGTAACCATCACCGCTCTAGAACAATGTGTGGTGACCCTCCTAGAGTCATGAAAACTCTTACCAGAAATCAATCAATGGAAGAAGGATGTGAGATTCCCCTCTCTTTAACAAGAGCCTAGGTCACATAACAAGATCAAAGAAATGGAGCAAACATTGGTGCATGTTAGCAATCCTGGTCTTGGGTGGCCACCCAATTTATGAAAGGTTTTGAACATGGTTTACTTCAAACATGTTAAGCAAAATCTAAAACATCCTAGGACTACTATATTGGTTTGTCCTCTGAAAATTTATTACGGAAAAATGAATTAAGGACGTGTCACTACCTCAAACTGTCCACTAGGTACATGCCTTTATAAAAACATCAACGCAATTGAAACATCTGATGCAAGCTATCAATTTAATAGTGTCTTTGGCAAACGCTGCACATCTCCTTATAGGCTTTTGCCATATTTTCTCAGTGTAAGACCTTTTGAAAAACCGATATGAAAAGCATAGCCTCGCCTACGATGCTCGGGGTCACATACTTCGAGGAACAAAGGGAAACCTCAATAGAGACTTTTGGCTCAAGTACATAAGACTTCACCAAAGTACATTTTCCTATCCTCTGGTCAAGGCACTCGGCATGACATCATTCCAGAACACATGATATCCTATCGAAAGGGAAAGGAAAGGGATTTATATATATCCATGCCTAAGCTATCACAAACATGATAGTATGTAACTCCAGGTGCTAGGCGTTCAATCAATTAGAATTGAATTTGAAACATCATCAACCTTAAATGATCTATGTTTTTGCATCTATGTTTTTCATAGAAAAGGTATTAGGTTAAAATGTTTTTTTTTCCATATTAAAATTAAAATGAATATTTTATCATGAATTTGGATTCATAATTCCTTTACAAATTAATCAAAATATTTACATATATCAAAAAGTTATTACAAATGTACAACCAACATCTTTACATAAAAATGGATCATGATTTGGTATTTTTACAATTCATCAAAAAGTTATTACAAATCTATAACCAACATCTTTACATAAAAATGGATTATGATTTGGTGAGAATGCATTTTTATGATTCAAAATTTATATTAATGGCTTCATGCATTGCATATAGTAGTGCATACTTATATTTGAGAGTATTTGGTATTTATTAAGATATGACATTGCGTAATTATGGCTTGATTCAAATTATCATACATTTTACAGTTTGAGGTGGAAGAGGTGTATTATATTTATGGGTAATGTTAATAAATTAAAATAAAAAATATTTTGATATCCAATATTTAATGTAAAGAAACCAACTATAATGTAAACAAATAAATTATCATAAATTCATCTTAATCTCAAATCTCTTTTAAATAACTAAAAATTTGCAGAAAAATATTTGTTACATCCATAGTTAAGATGAACTTATGCTAATCAATTTTATGATACAAAAGATCTACAATTATAGGATGGTCTTAATAAAAAAAAAATTAGCTGCATACTAGTTGAGATTCATTTGGCTGCTATCTAAAATAACTAAACATCTAAGTAACAAGGCACAGCCCCCAGCAGTGTTGTGTCTGTATCCTGCATGTCAGACACAGGCACGCTAGGACACATGTCCAACACATGTTTGGCACCTTTCCTAAAACGAGACACGTAGCAAACACATATGGACACATGCCCTAGACATGTCCTACCTGTTTGACCCTAAAAAACATTTTTCATTGGTATTTTTTCACTTTCAGCTTGACAGAAAGAGCTCTTATGGTCTCTCATTGTGTAGATGAAGAGTAACATCGAAATTTGAAAAGATTCCAAGTATTTTGTAAATGTTCTATTTTCTAAAAAAATTAAATCTTTATACCTATATTTCATTTTTTATTTATAATTAGTAATATATATATAACGTGTACTCTATGTCTTATTTCCATCTTATCTCCAAGATCAACATGTCCCGCGTTGGAGAGAAAACATTTACATGCTAACTAAGTTTACACTGACCAAAAGCATTCCAACTACTATGAATATCATGCTCTTTGTGTCATTTCTTCTACTTCACTTGATATGCATAAGCATTTACATGTGTTGATGTTTGAAGAAGTAGGGTAATGGCCTCTCCATTTTTGCAGGGATTTTTTTTTTGGAATTGATGTTCAACATCTCTACACAATTATTGTTGTCATAGGATCGTTAGTGGGCAACATCCTCTTGCTTTGCTACATAATAATGGATTTCTGGCTTTTATGAGAAAACAACCGAGCAAAAATTTACACTTACTGATAAACCTGCAGTTATTGTAGTAGTGGCATGCATTAATGGAAAATCTATAGAATATGACCTGTCTATTATGAATTGTGGGTTGTTGGGATTGGATTACGGCTTGCATTTTCTACTGGGTGGCCTGTATGAGTTATAAAGAGTTGCATATTTTGAATTGTGGGTTGTTGGGATTGGATTACGGCTCACATTTTCTACCAGGTGATGACTTGTATGAGTTATGCAAATTTCAACTCTGGTATACATACTCAAAGTGTCAACCTTCATTTTGATGATCAAATATGAGGGAAAAAATGTAACAGAGAAAAATCAAAAGCATATTCTTTTAATAATAAGAGAATGTAGTAAAGTTGCAAAAATCCAGCACAGCTATAATATGATAAAACGTGGTAAAAAGTCAACCAGCAATACAATCGGTGATTTTGGTAATCACTAAAATGTAGAAGAGGGAATCACCTACCGTCAAGTAGAACCCTAAAAGGATAAACAGTAGCTGGTTAAATGATGAATGGATGCCCTAGAAATGTAGGAGAGTGGGTGTTTCCCTTGAGAGCTAAATTGTAGTTGATTAAAATGATAAATAGGTACTCTAGAAATGGAAGAGAGTGGGTACTTTTAGTTAAATGAATGTTTTTGTTAGTCCAAAGGTATACATGAAAAAGACACACACTTCCACTTTTAATGAAAGTTTGACTAGTGCATTAGAAATAGAGGAGTGGCTGTTTCTAAATAAATGAAGGTTTTTATTAATTTCAATATATTAATATAAATACTCAGTTGTCTAATTAAATGGTAATCAACATTATGATATATAAATTGTCTAATTAAATGGTGATCAACATTATGATATATAAAATGTAGGTAATCACTATATAGTAGTGGAAATAACAACGTTTACAACGAATTAATTCAATACTCATAGACATAATTAGCGATATCTATACATAAAATATATTTGATATTTACACATTGAATAATAACAGCTGATGCATGGAAATTATAAGAATATACATAACCAACACCTTCCCATAACAGGGAATTACATATCCTTCATGATTTTGGCCTCTTTTGAGATACTCATGAAGCCATTTATATCAAATTGACATGGCTTGAAATTACTTTATAGAAAAGAGGTATAAATATACCGTCTACATTACAAATATGGCTGTAACAGTCTTTTAAATCTGCATATAAACTTTTGCAAGGCAATCTAAATTTCAATCCTAAGCCAATGCTCATTTCCAACCTTCTATCTTTAGTGAATAGGTACATATTGCTCATTTACAGCAGCAGCAACATTAGTCACAAAAATATAAATAATAAGATTAAATGCTTATCTATTATGTGTTGCCCTTGGGGAAATAGCTCCATGGGAGCATTTTCCTCCCAACCATAGGCACCAGCTCGAGTAGGTGCCGCCCCTGTGCTAGGCAATAAAACAAGGGCGAATTTACTAGCTATGGCTATGGTTTTCTCACTCAGCCCAACTTCTAATTATTACTGCCAAGGAATTACCTTTTAGCCAATTATTTCTACAGCAATCCCACTCTCCATCCTCTCTTTCCCCCTCAACCCGATCCCCTTCACTACTAAGCAATTCGTCAGGCCATCCCACTTCCCTCCAGTGCTCTCACACAAGCTAGCCAGGAAATCTCTAACGTTGGGAACCCGGGAATCTCAATTATAACAATTACACATATATACAGCCATGGTTTCTTCATATAGGCATGGCAGCAAAACTAAGGCAGCAAGCTCACTCTTGGCACAATGCAATTTCAACATCAACATAACTTCACCCACAGTCCAGTCATGAGAGAGTGAATGAATAGTGGAATTCCCAATGGTTTTCCCCAAGGGTTACTTCCCCAACAATTTGCATGAGAAAAACATGCCCACCTATAAAACACATAAAACAAAATAATAAGAATGTGATAATATTAAAATATTATTCATTAGACTCACCCTTATTTCCTTTCTGGTTGGTTCATTGCCCCATGATACTCTTAGGATATAACCCTAAGTACCCCTATTTATTATTTATTTTATTAATTTAAATATAATAAAATGATAATGCACTTACCCACTTACCATGCTATATGGTCAATATTCATAGGGCATATTACATAAACAACACACCACTTCCCCTACTTAAGGCTTAACTAGCTCATAAACACGAACATTCATCAATTTGGCATATATTAACAATATTTTATACACAAACACATTTTGTTTAGGGGAGTGCCCATATTTAAGGTCTATTAAGGCTTAACTAAGATTTATAAGGTTACTTTTGGATTTATTTATAATTGAACAATATCTAAGCTTAAATTTATGAGTTGTGCATATTATAGTGTGGTATTAGAGATTTAGGTTTAAGGACTCGGACCTTTATGTTAGGTTAATAGTTTTTCAAAAGCATCTTGCTATTTAGTAGTTTCCTTACTAGTTAGGGAACAAGACAGCTCTCTTGGTCTTGTGTATCACCTGTTAAACACATGGACATATGGAATACATTATGTCAAAGTGCTATTAAGTAGTTTCCTTACTAGTTAGGGAACAAGACAGCCATCCTAGTCTTGTGTATCACCGGTCAAACACATGGAATACATGATGTCTGTTAGAATTAGGGAAGTAAGAGCAGAAAATTACTGTCTTTTAAATTCCAGTTAGATAGAAAACATTAGAACAGTAAATCACTACAACACTGAACTGTTGAACATAGAAAATCAGATCGGAAAAGAACAATGATTGGATTTGAATATTTAAACAAATTCTATGTGTGTGTAACACTCAGATCTAAACTGGCAGCAATCTGATTCAACTAAATTCAATTTCATAGGATTAGATCTAGACTAATCAAAACATAACACTAGTTCTGATCTAAGCTAAAGA
>JZKD02S1913211.1:75848-86463 GCA_000966675.3 Picea glauca
TGGTCTTTTCAAGCTTGTAATTCTCTTATTCACAACTACTTAATTCACCTTTTAGTATTATGTTTGTGTTTCTAAGCTTTCTATTTTCAGTTTCAACATGCTTCAACTTTTCAAGAGTCTCATCTTCTTGTTAACTCTCTGCATTGTCTTTGTATCCCCAAAAGGAATCAAGGTTGGTTTCTTCATCTGAATCTTCTTCACAAATGATTTCTTCTTCTTTAGAATTCTTCTGATCATCATCCTAGGTTTCTTGGGTTTTGAAGAACACTTCTCCTCCATCATTATCTTCTTCATCACTCTCATCTGAGGAGATGTCATCATCCTTGGAGTAGAAGCTCTTTTTATTGTTGAGACTTCTCTTTTTATAGTAGCAGTTTTCAACAATATGTCCTATTCTACCACAGTTAAAKCATTTGAGAGGAGACTTACCTTTGTATCTTCCACTTCCCTTCTGGAACCTTCTTACAAAATTTGTTATTTCTTCATCAAGGTTGTTATCCTTGTCTTTTTTATTCTTTATGGATTTAAAGGTTGCTTCATTGTTTGGTTGGTCACATTTTGTACATGTTCTCATTTCATATCGTATAAGAGACCCATGTAATTCATCCATTGTCATTTTGGTCAAGTCCCTAGTTTCTTCAATGGTGGAGACCTGAGCATCATACTTCAAGAGAAGTGATCTCAACACTTTTTTTACAACCAACGATTCATCGATATCTTCACCTAATCCTATGATAGCATTAACATGTCTGGATTTTGAATTACAACTCATAAGCTTCTTCTCATTTGTATCGGTTGGAGCATTATTTGGGATTTCATAGCCATTTACAACTGAGTACAAAATGTCTACTCCCAAATCTGTTAGGTAATTTTTCACTCTATCCCTCTAGTATGCATAATTTTTTCCATCAAATGTTTGAATCCCATTTGAAATGTGCTCATGGTCATCCATCTCTACTCAGGATTTTCCTTCCAATGGTTAAATTGTTTTGAAGGCAACCTCCTTTGATACCAATTGTTGATACTTAGAACACATCACCAAAAGACTTCATTCTCTCTTGAAATCTGGACTTCTTTACTTATGATTTCCTCTAAAATTTGACTTTTGTTTCAAATGAATGTATAATGATATTTATTTATACCATTTATGTCGCTTCCTTTTAACATTAGGCTTGACCTGACACTTTCTTATTTTGTAATTATTTTCTTTAATTATCTTCAGGGCCTACATGTACTTCCTTCTTCAATTCACTTTGGCATCTTCAAAAATTCATTTCTCCTCAACCATGATGATCCATGTGATGTGCTACCTACCACCAGAAACAACATAATGTATACTATCCATCCATGGGTTTTGTTTTGTTTGTACATTGTCCTTCATGTCCAAATACCTTAATCAATTTTGTGGTCCAAAACCGATGACTAGGGTTGACATCAATGAAAACAACCAATATTCCAACAAGGGAGGCCCATTGCCTTAGTTATGAATTCATCTGTGACCTGTATCTAAAAATCCCCAATTTTGGCTTTGGTGCCATCAAAAGTACTGGAAAAATCCATGGCCACTTCTAAATTAAAACCATTAAATGATTCGATAAAACCTAACTAACTGAACTAGGAAATCCTACCGATCATGTTGTCATGGGACAATAAGGTTTGCATACCATTCGACTCTATCCTCACTGTAGGAGCCATAAACTCAACAGGGATAAACCAGAATATATAAAAACAATTTTCATCAAGGGGAAAATGTTGTAATCGTAACTGACCAAGCCCATAAACAATGAATAAGGTTGAACAAACATAACTGACAATAAACAAACACTTGAGTATTTGAGAACACTCTACCATTATCTCCCACTCCAAGTTCTTATTACCTCCAATAGACCAGAGGAAAAAGAGGTTTTAAGTAACAAACACATGAAACCCTCACAACTTGCCACAAACTACTAACCCGATTTCAAGGACATTAACACCACGAAGAATAATAATTCATGTGACAACCAAAAGGTCAAGCCATGTTAAGTGACCATTACTAAAATCGTGTTGTGATATGACAATGGTGGGTGTCAAAAAGTTACATCAAGACTGCTTAGAGAGGCAAGGTTTTAAATGAAGCCCAATATCATTCATATCAATGATTTATCAATAGTTTTAAACAAGGTTTTAGTTCATGCTTGATACTTAAGTTCATAAATCATTTAAATCAAACCGATACCTCTTAAAATTGATCTTATTTTCTAGGAAGTGAGCCTTTCTTAGGTGTTTTAACATAATTCAAAGACTTTCAATTTAAAACATAGGTCAAGGATCTTCTTATTCATACCTTAGATTAGTTAAATCAAACAAATAATAATATTTCATCCATGCAAAGGAATACTGTCACAATAGTTCGATCAATGATTTGCACAAAAAGAAGCTTCAATTTCATGCTTTACAGTCATGAAATTGAAGATAGAAGAAAATCAATAAGTGGCACAAACTTATTCACACGAAACGATAAGAATTCAAACAAGACAGATTAGCACTAAACAATCACATCTTTGTACAAAAAAAAAATCAGTCAATCTGATGTATACACATATGAGGCAGTGAGTATAAAAATGATTTTGTATTTCAAATAAGAATGAAAAACAAGATGCTAGTTGTGAAATCAACAAATGGCGACTCACTGGGAGAAGAAGTTATCTTTGTCCTATTGAAAACATCACATCATGAATATTAAAATCATCGGCATGTCATATATACAAGTTTCCTTCGAGAGTTTCTCATTTGGTCTGTATAGTAATGATATTTGTTGATCCAGATTTTATAAGCAGAACAAAATGAATACATATTATTATTATTMTTAACAAAGAAATAACAAAGATATCATAAAACTGGCTTCTATTCAATAAGTAAATATGTTGAAACTGTTAAAATGCAGACTGAAACAAGCTTGTTGGAATGGTTGATCCRRATAATTTTCGGCACGAAATGAGAGTGGAGATATAGCACATAAATATACAAATATATTCAAAGAGMGACAATAATATAACATATATATATTGGAAATATAAAAAGAGGCACAAATATAYAGTAATACRCAATTTCTATTATTGTGTAAAATGTACAGAACTRTAAAAATAYAGAGTGAAAGACTCGCTAGAATGGTGTCATCTTATCTCTGAGAAGACATCTGACGGCTACTCGCATTCGCAAGATGATGATTTTACAATGAGGCTCCAAATKTTATTTTTATCATAAAGAATATCCAAAACCCTAACCTCGGAAGATGAAAAGCCAATAGTTTTGTGGACCCCGTTTTGGGTAGTTTGGTGTATCAACTTCTCGGGGGCGTAACTTTGGCATGTGATCTTCGTTTGGGGTGAACGATAGCTCGTTGGAAAGGTATTGTCGAGGAGATTCATTTTGGGAGCTCAATCAGATCCTTTAGCTATGATTGAGAATATCGATCCCGAAAAACCTTCATTTAGGCCCTCAAAATGGCCCGGGAAGTTAAAAATTGCTAAAAATAGTAAATTAAGTAAATTGCCAGAAAATTGTTTTGAACTAGTTAGAAAAGGTGGGTGTCGGTCCATATCCACCTAGTTCAATGGTGGCAGTTTATCTCTGGGAAGAGATTTGATGGTCATGCTCATTCGTAAGAATATAGTTACAATGATTATCTCTATGTTTTTTTACAATAAAAAGGAATGCCAAAAACCTAGGCATCCAAAAACCTAACCCTAGGAGATGAAGCGCCAAAAGTCATGTGTGCCCCATTAGAGTAAGTTATTACATCAACTTCCTGAGGTCGTAACTTTTGCATACGATCTTCATTTTAGTCGTACAATAGCCCATTGGAAAGGTCTATCTGAGGACTACACATGTTGGTGTCAGACCCTAAATCCATATATAGTCTAATTGTGGTGAGCCATAAAAATGCTGTCTAGGGACTCAAAATGACCCCGAAAGTTTCAGACGCAAAAACTAGAAAAAACTGCCAAACTGGAAAAATACCAAAATGAGCCAGATGGAATAGGTGGGAGGCCATTGACATCCATATGGATCAATCCTCCCTCCTTAAGAATCAATGGTATCCATTTTGTTGAGTTCCCCCATCATATGAGGAAATGTCTGCTAAATTTGTCCCCCAGTGAGCCACTTGCCTTAGTGAAAGAGTTGCTCTCCTTTGAAAACTCGATAAAGTTGGATCTTTTGCTGGTGAGTTCCCTTGACTTGTCTATCCAAAATTCGATCCCTGGATTCCTTTCTCATGCAGTATGGGTTGAGATATGTGGGTTTCAACTGTTATACTATCTCTGAGGTGTCCAATAATGGTAGGAAATATGGCCAAAGGAGAGATACATTGAACATTGGGTGCAGACCAAGGAAAGGAGGAATGTTGAGCTCAAAATAATTGTCTCCCACAACCTTGGTGATGGTGTAAGGACCATAAAAAAGTGGGAAAAGTTTCCGATGGGGCCCTGTAAGGCATTATTTTTGCAAATGAAAACAAACTTTGTCTCCCATCTAAAGCTTATGTGGCACCCGATGTTGATCATGGCGTTGCTTATACTTGGCATTGGAATTCTGTAAAATATATTGAACCTATTGGCGGATGTGTTGGATCTCCTCAATGAACCAAATGATGAGTCGGTCAGGGTGGACGCAAAGGGTAGTGCAATGTCGATGGCACCCAATGGTTGGAATCACAACCCCGCCTGAAAGGATCTGTGGTCGGTTGAGCTATGTAGGGCTCAGTTATAGTTGTGATGAACATAGGGAAGAATATCATCCCATGTGTGGGGGTTCTTGGAATTGTAGATGTGCAGGATATGCACAGTCATCCGATTGATGACCTCGATTTGGCCATCTGTATGGGGGTGGAAAAAAGTGGATTTGGTGAGCTTGGTGTCCATTAGTGACTAGAGGCTCGACAAGAATGTGCTAAGGAATTGGTTGTCCCAATATGATACAATGGTTTAGGGGATTCCAAAATGTACCCATACTTTTTCAAAGAAGATCTTGGAAGTGGCATCCCCTGTGATGTTCTTCTTGCAGGGGGCTAGAATCACCATTTTAGAAAAGTGATCAACAACAACAAAAACAAAGTCATTTCCCCGCTTGGTCAATGGAAGATCCAACATGTAGTCCATTGAAATGGATTCCCATGGCCTGTCAAGAGTAGGAAGAGGAGTGTACAGGACATGTTTCTTATTGGTCTCTTTAGGAACATCTTATCGAAGTTACTCTAGGAAGAGGAGTGTAGGCACTATAGGACTTGAGATACTAGCTGACATCTTATCGAAGTTTTCTCTAGTAGAAATGTTGTTGCAGTTGTTAGCTCTAGAAGTCACCCTCAAGCTGGAAATGAGGTGAGACTAGAAACATTTGAACATGAGTGTGTAAACTTGTTTATATGTAGGTGGATTAACCAAAATAAAAAGAGAGAAGAAGGAAAAAAACTTTCTACAAGATGATTTCATTGGGCATGGAGTCAAAGAAACCTAAAGATTGAAGGCACTCAAGCTGCTTATCAGACAAAAGTTGTGTAAATAGAAGAATGGGGAAGAAAAAATCAAGTAGAAAGTTCATCAAACAAAAGATCCTTTTTGTCAAATGAACTAATAAAGATACTTGAATAATACAATGATAAATGGGCAAGCTACAACAGAGGATCTACTTCTCATAGATATATTAATCAATGACAAGATTTGAATCTCAAAAACAACATTTTATTCAAGTAAGAAGAAATAAAAGGTATAAACTGACTGATAAAATAACTCTCATAGATCCTCAATGGAAAAGATTCTTTCAGAACAATCAATCCTTTGGGATTACATTCATGTATCCATAAAAATTTACCTCCTGAACATCTCTTAGGTCTTGGAGAAAACCCCTATCGGGTCTTTTAGAAACTAAACCCCCTCCCTTTTTCATTACAATCCATAGTTTAAATAGAATAATAGAAACATTATGTTTTCAATATCTCTAGAAAATAAAATGAATATCTAATGACTTCCCAAGAATTTGGGACTTCTCGATCCTCTTAAAATATGGAAATGTTTCTTTGACTGCAACTTTATTTACTTGAATCTCGGTTTTGTCTTCCTTAAAATCTATAAATCAAGCTTTTGATTATTTTTCAAGTGAGATTTACCAAATCTATAGATATTCTTTGGTGTTCTAGACTTGATCCTTGATCAAAAATCTCAAATGGTATTCCCTTTTGATGAAAATGTGACATTGGATTGTCTCCCTAATATCCTAGAACAAATATGGAAAATGTACCCTATTCATTGTCACACACCCAATACAGGGCATAGAATAAAAATAAAATTTATCTTTCTTAGTTAGTCGAATCCTTCATCCATGGTCTCTAATCCTGGTCAATGGACCTTCAAAGTTCCTGAGCTGAAGAAAATCTTTGATTCCCTGCTAGAATATCATGAACAAATCCACAGGTACCTTCATATAACTCCGCCTGTGTGACTAAGCACCAAGCATGAGCTCCCTCCTCCACATGATCACTACTCATGACCACAGATCTTAATAAAAAGGTGCATCACATTTCATAATACTGGGGATCCCAATGTCAAGTGCCTCATTCCTCTGAATCTCAAAAACCCGAAAAGGGCTAACAGGTGGTAATCCCCTCCCCTATATTGACCTCATGTGACCACTACCCTGTGACCATGCTCTTATCGCAAATGAGTGCTACTGGGAATCAGCTTTTATCTTTTCAGTGGCAAGGAACCCTTGTCCCTTCAATCCCCGAAACCCAAAATAGGGCTAAGGTGCTTGGCTCCTTCCCTTATCTCCACTCACACAACCCTATCCTATGACCTAGGGATACTCCTCTGATTCATTTGGATTTCGTGATTCGGGAAATTGCGATGCAATGTTACGCAACCTTCCCTCAATGGCACGACCGCTCCCACCAAGATCTCCTTCCACTACGGGCCCGAAGAGTCTAAGCTCTTCCAACTCCCCTTAGGAGTCACGAGTCACCCACAGTAACTCCTTCGGCAATATCCCCTTCGGAAATTGGGGTATCGCGACTCGGGAATTCGGGACTCACTTGATCACCATTCACATGCAATTCAAAACCCCAATCCCCGATGGTCAACGGGTCAAGGCTTTCAGATTTCATGAATTTCCCTATCGGGAAATCGACGAATATGATACTGCGATTCACTCGCCCTCCAAATCTCCAATCCCTGAACTCTGAGCTGACGCCACTTGTCAACGCCTCCTCATACGCTTAACACCCTAACACCTGTCCTCCACTTGCACTATCGAGAAATCGTCCTTTTCGATGTCGACACTCTATATTGCAAAACCCCGAGTGTTGAGGTGCCGATTCTCCAAGATCGCGCCACCTGTCTTCCACTAGTACCTGGGGTCCCACACTGCCACGTCCTCTTTGGGACTTTGCGGATCACGGATCCATGATGCAAGAGTTCATGATGTCGAAAACTCCGAACGTCGAACCCCGATATGATGGGATCGCGTGCCACCTGTCCTCGTCACAATCGACGGCCCCCGTTAAATCAGGAAATTGCTATTCACGATTCCAAAAGGTATGAACCTCTTTCCTTTGCAAACGCCGAAGCCCGAACCCTGATCCTCAGGGATCTCACACCACGTGTCCCTATCCTAATCGACGGCTCCAGTTGATTCGGGAAATCGATGTTCGCGATTTCAAAAGTTATGGACGTCACACTTCGACAAACGCTGAATGCCGAAACCCCGAAGTCCGATGGACTTTAATTCTCCGCGCCTACGCCTATGGTTTAACTTCCGCGCAGCTTTATTGAGATCGAACGGTCCGCAGGGTTTCGCAATTCTCCTCCGCTGAACTCTGACCGTCGACTCTTCCCCTTGGAGATTTCTCCCCGTTCTAAGCTTTTCCCTGTCCGGAACTTCTCCTGGGTCTGTCCCCACTGTAACGAGAAGGAACTATCCCTCCTGAACTTCTACATTTCCTTCCTTCCTATGCTTGGAAGAATCTCCAAGTCTCAAAGGCCTCCACCTTTGTCTTCCTTCCTCTTGCGCGAACTCCTCAACTTGATGTCTCGCCTGTGTGTATGAAAACGCTATCCTTCCAGAGCTTCTGCCCTTTGAATCCTCACGGGATTCTTTGACTCTTGCACTCCTACAGAGTCTTTGCGCGCAAAGCGCTATCTGTCCTGAGCTTCCACAAAAACTCAGACCCCCTTGAGGGAGTTTCTCTTCCTTTCCCTCAGATGATCAATATCGACGCCTTCCTCGCTCCTTGCTCAAGCAACCTCCGTGTTGAGTCTTTCTAGGTATTTAGAAACCCAATACAGGTCCCTTGGCGGACTCTGCTTCCTGCAGATGATATAACTCAATGATTTCTTTCCTCCTCGGCTATCTGCGCACCCTCTCAACGCCCTCTTGGCGGAGTATCTCTGCTACAAAACACCTTACAGTTATATTTTCTCTTGTGCCCTTGCACCCTTCGCTCGACGTCCTCCAGACAGAGCCCCTCAGAATCCTCATAGAATTCTGGTCTTTCTGAACTCACAGCAGAGTTCTTTCCATGGTGCACGCTCAATACCCTCTTGGTAGAGCTCCTATAGAACTTCTCAGTAAATGGTTCTGTCCACAACAGTGTCTCAGCTACACTGCCTTGACTATTGAGGTGTTCAGTAACCCCAAAAGTATTCCTCCTTTGTGAGTTGTTGACTTCAATGCTTGTGCTCTCAGCACGTCTTTGTCTAACTCCTCGAGTTCAGAAGTGCCTCCTCCGTGCACTGGGATTCAAAGTCTCAACACTCTGTCATGCCCTCATGGCATGAACCCTCAAAGACCTCTCAAACCTGAAATCAAACCAACTCCCTACAAATACATAATAACAATACACAATTGCAGCATATAATGAACACACACATACAGACATGCATATAATGACAGAAGATGCAGGAAAAACTGCTCTGTATTAATAATGGCAAATGCCTGTATATTTCACAAGGTGTTTCCGAGCTCTCCTTAGCTCTTCTCTACTCTACCTTTTTTACCCCTCCCTCAAATGAGGTCTCTAAATCTCTTTTACCTGAGGTGCTCTTAGCGCTTCCCTCCAGGATTTACCTACCCTATTGATTTACAATCAATGACTGTCTAGTCTAGCGTATGGATCTAGATCTTAGCCAATCTATAATAAATGCCTATCTTATCTACAGCCTACACAAAGGCATGGAATTCAGGGCTCACTAGCCTAAGGCATTAATTTACATTGAATTCAAATTCAAAATGAGGCTGCGCCTCCCTTTCAGCTCTGAATGAGTGTGCGCTGACGTGGTTGTTGGCTGCATGGAGAGATTCTCCTGCATCATACTCCACAGCTGCAAAAATCATGAGCTCCTGCGCATGAGCTTCCCCTGTAGCTTGTTGGAAGTCCCTCTGGATCCCAAACAAACGTGTGGAGTTGTCCATTTGCTGCATTTTGTTGCTGCTACTTCCCCTGTGCTGCTACTGCTGTCTTTTTTCTACCCAGCTTCTCCTCGCTGGTAGTCTGCATTGATTTCAACATCAACTCCATGATCTCCTTGATCGCTTCATCCAGCTGCTCCAGTGGATGGTTTTTCTGTTGCAGTCTCCACAACTGCAAAAATTTTGGGCCATTGGGAATATCATCATGATCCCCCACGCCTTCCTCATCTGTCTCCAACCTCACCTGTTGGATGCGCATTCCCTGCACTTTCACCCTGTCTTCTAGGGCTTCAATCTGCTCCCACAGCTCAGCAAGACATATGTTGTCTATGTCTTCTTCTTTTTCTTCTGCAACCTCCCATGTCGCAGTCTTTTCAGCTGAAATGTTGAATATGTTGAGCCATTCCTCGGAATGCTCATTTCCTCCTTCTGTTTCTTTTGTTGTCAGCTCAAATGTCGCAGCTCACTCAGCTTGCTGGCTGAATTTGTTGAGTTGTTCCTCAGAACACTCATTCTTCTCTTCATCTGTTTGGACGGTCTCAAATGCCTGCTCCAACTCTTCTTCCTCTCTGACAGTCATCATCAACTGTGACTGTTCCCCTACTGTTGTTGCATTTTGAATGAAATTTTCTGCCTCCTCCTGGGAAAATGGCAGGAATATTTCAATTCCCCCAATCATCAGTATACCATCCTAATGTTCCTCCTCTCCTGTCAGCTTCACCTACTGATCTTCTTGCGAGATTATATGCTCTGTCATCTTTCCTGGCTGAGTTTGACTTCTCAAATCATCCCTGCCTATATGGCCATATGGGATGCTTCCACTGTTTCTTCCCTGGCAGATTATGAGATCAACCGATCCCATCTTCATCAACAACCTTTGCTGAATTGAACTCTCCCTTGAGTCCAAGAGACTCTGAGACAGTCTCAATTTTTCATCCCTGCCCTCTAGGAATCTTAGTACGCTTTCGCTGCCATCTTGGCAGTCTTCGAGATCTTCACCTGATCTCCTTTCATCGCCTAGCTGGCAATGCAAAGTTTTCTGGTTGTCCTCACGATAGTCTTTGAGATCCTCAGTCAATCTCATTTCTGTCCCCCTACCCAACTGGCAATTAGAAATTCCCTGGCTGCCCTCACGACAGTTCTTGAGATCCTCAACTGATCCCAATTCATTTCC
>JZKD02S1913211.1:106901-129931 GCA_000966675.3 Picea glauca
GAAAGACTTGCTAGAACAAGAAGCTCTTCTCACCCTTATGGATTCATGATCAGGCTTAGGGGTGACTGCATCAAGTAAGTTTGGTTAATCTAATCTACGAATGGGTGGAACTTTGTTGTTCCTTATGTTTTTCCAGGTTCCATTTTATAATTATCTATCATGGTACTATTATTTCCTCGTATATTTATTTTATACATCTGTTGTTGAGTGTTATGAATGATACAATAAATCTAGGATGGAAAAATCAGATAATAATCCAATTACATGATTAGAGTAATATGATGTATACCTATATATTTATTTTATACATATGTTGTTGAGTATTACAAATGATACAGTAAATCTAGAATGGAAAAAAAATCAGATAATGATTCAATTGCATGATTAGAGAACTATAATGTAAACTTGTATATTTCGTTTTTAGAAGTTCATAATCAACCGGGGAACATAGAAGCCATATCATGTGACTGCTTGGAAATTATACAAAGAAATAGCATGAAATCCATGAAATACAATATTTTTTTCCTGATTTACGTTAAAAAAAAAATATTACATGTATAAGGGTAGTAATAATCACCCCGATTACAAAGTACTGAATTCTAAAAGAGGAGTTAATCATGGAAACATACGCAAAACAAACAAGGTATTGTAACAGTAAATAGAAATATTATATCCATGTCTTATTCCCAACAAAATATCCAGGTGGATATCAGTGGCCACCCACCTGTTCCAACTGGCTCAAAAGAGTCTTCTAGCAACTTACTATTTTTAGCAGTTTTTTGGTTCCTAAACTTCTCGGGCCATTCTAAGGGCCTAAATGAAATTTTTTGGGGGATCAAGCGCCTCCATGATGTCTAAAGGATTTGATTGAGCCCCCAAAATGAATCTCCTTGGTGATACCTTTCCAACTATCTATTGTGCACCCCAAATGAAGATCGTATGCCAAAGTTATGCCTCCGGGAAGTTGATACACCAAACTATCCAAAACAAGGTCCATAAAACTGTTGGTTTTTCATCTTCCAAGGTTAGGGTTTCGGATTTATTTATGTTAAAAGATACTTTAAAGCCTCATTTTAATCCATCTTGCAAATATGAATAGCCTTCACATCTATTCTCAAAGATAAGCTGCCACCATTCTAGCGAGTCTTTGACTTTGTATTTCTACAGTTTTGTGCATTTAGCTCATTAATAGAAATTGTGTATTAGTGTATTTTTTTGTTTATGGTTGCATCTATGATATATTTATGTTATATTATTGGATATCCGAGATATATATTTACATTTATTTATTGTATATCCACTCTCATTTCGTGCCAAAAATAATCTGGAACAGTGGTATCAGAGGAGGTTGCTCTTGATCATTTTTTCCAGTGCATGTCCCAAAAGAGGTCCGAGTATAGGAAGTTGGGTCTTGAGCTTGTATATATTGAGGAAAATATCTCTTGCATGCCCAAGAAACCCTCCATGGTGGAATAAAATAAAAACGACAAAGTAGATGATTTTATTAATCTGTTTCTTGAGAAATCTCTCACACTACAGAGGGACGAAATGATGGAGAATTTTACCCACATCCTTCTGTTGATGATTGGAAAACATCAAGAAGACATTCTCTTAGAACAATAATTAATAATATAATTATTGATTATTAAATATCATATATAATAAGTAAATGATAATAATAAATAGTTATTGATTATTCAAGGGAGACATCCTTTCATGGATGGTCACCATATGTTCCCTATATATGGACCACTCATCATTGTAATAATATATTGATTATATCTCAAATGAAAAAAAACAACATGGTATAAGAGAAGGTTGAATAGGTGTGGCTCCCTCATGAGAGAGCCTAGGAAGATAAGGATATGGAGATTTAGTCCTACTTAGGATTATGGGTAGGAGTAGAGAGAGTAAAGAGATATGTTGTTGCATATGTTTTTACTTGTGTAGTAGCATGTTGTTGTGAAGAAGAAAAACCTTCCTAAGTAAGCTATGACATGGAATAAAAAGAGAGGGAGGTTGAGATGAGGTCGCAGCGACCAAATGCTGATAATTCCCTTCGAGTCGCCCAACAATCTCAGAGGGCATAGTAGGTTCTAAAGAGAATCCCTCTCATATATTATGGGATGAAGAAGGTGCATTGGGAGAAAGGATTTATCCACATGAGAGCGGAGTTAGATTTATTGTGTGATATCGGGCCATAGTTGTTGGTCTGAACATGAGAACGTTCTGGCCAAGAAAGTTCATGATTTGGCCAAGAATAACACAAACGTTCTGGGTAACACCTGATTTGAGTTCAAATATTCTCCAGGAAGATCGATTGTGTTGTGAAATACATCGAGACACTCTGATTGGTAATATAAAAGAATGTGTCGAGACCATAAGCCTCATGAGAATATAGAATTCAGGTTTGATGTTTGCCAATAAAAGGGAGAACTTGGATTTGAAGGCTACTTATCTCTATGTGCCTATATTCTTTAACCAATTAATGCATTTCTATTCAACAAACATTGTGAATTGGATTGAAGCATGGAAGTGTATGTAAAGCATTACAAAAATAGACAGTTCACATGTGGTATAATAGCTAAAGACAAGTTTTTTGGTATCTCAACCTTGAGTAAGCTGATTGTTGAGAACTTCCAAGAAAGATGGATGATAGTTTTGTGCTACTAGCAGTGCTTGTGTACAACTAGAGGTGATTGTGTATCACTGGATAGTAGTTGTGTACTACTATGTCTTGGCAAAGTCATTTTCTATTGGATGCCATTGTAGTAGTTGTGTGCTACTAGCTTATTTCCATGGAGACTACCAGACTGCTTGGAAGAAGTTGTGCACTACTATTTGATCACAGCATAGTCATGGAGAATGTGATTGATGATTTGAGATACCAATGGTATGGTAGTAGCTATGTGATACTAGTTGATTGTAGAGTAGTCAGTGGACTACCAGAATAAGACATCGTGAAAGATACCTCCCTTAAAGGGAGTGTTAATGTTTGAGGCAACATCATGAGACATTCTTCTTGGAGGATCTTGTATGGACTAGTAGGAGGGAATGTGGACTTCATCCTGACATGCCTCAAATGATTAGATTAAGGAACCAAGACATTGGTTACATGAGGAAACATTGATATGCCTTGTGAGACATTGGTTCCATGAAGGAACCTCGATATCTCTTGTGAGACATTGGTTCCATGAGGGAACCTAGATATGTCTGAGACATTAGTTTCATGAGGGAACCTCGATATGCCAATTATGGTCCAAGATGAATTAGCATAATCAACATTTACCTATGTTTTTATGGGAAAAGGAATCCATGACTGGAGTGTATGTTCAGAAAAAAAGTCCTCATAAAACTTTGATGAACACGATGCTCGAGGAGGCCTTCACTGAAGTGAAGCATGAGGTTGGAAACTTAAGGATATTTGGTTGTCCAATATACATTCATATACCCAAGGAAAAAAGGATCAAGATAGACCCTTCAGGCAGAAAGGGTGCATTTTTGGGGTACAATGAGTTTTGAAGGCATACCGGATCTACATCCCTGGTTAGAGACAAATTGAGGTGAGAAGAGATGTTACCTTTGAGCAGGGGGTATCTTTTAAAGAGATATAGAGGATCTCGCATGGAGGTTTATCAAATTGATCCAATTGATCATGTTGATCCTGTAGCTCCAGTTGATGTTCCCATAGATATTATAGTAGTTTGAAAGAGACCTACATGGACTCGTCAGACTCTGTAAGAGGTAGACGAATATGTATCTCCTCGTGGTACCTTCTGAGAGAGAAATATACCTCAAAGATATTCATGCTATGCTGCATCTATGAGCCACATCATTTATTTTGAGCCTTCCTATTATGAGGAGGCAACTAGTCATCCAATATGGAGAGATTTCATGATGGATGAGTATCAATACATCATGAAGAATAATGTGTGGGATATTGTTCCGATACCTGAGGGGAATTTTGTAGTGACTTCCAAATGGATCTACAAGATCAAAAACACAGTTGATGGGACCATCAAGAGGCACAAAACAAGATTTGTTGCTAGAGGATTCTCGTAGTTTGAGGGAATATATTATGAGGAGACATTTGCTCCTATTACTCGATACACTTGTATCTAGATGATTATTTCCCCTGCAACATCCATGGGTTAGAGAGTACATTAGATGGATGTAAAGAAAACCATTCTCAATGGAGAGATTGAGGAAGAAGTGTACATCGAGCATCCAAATGGTTCTGTTATACATGAGAAGGATTCTGATGTGTACAAGTTGAAGATGGACTTGTACGGACTCAAGAAACCACCTAGATCTTGGTATACAAGGATTGATGGACACCTAATGATTTTTGGGCTTCAAAAAAAGTGTTTTCGATCCCAACCTATACTACAAGAATGTTAATGGTCAGTCCCTGATTTTGGTCCTCTACACTGATGGTTTATTCCTCATCGGTACAGAGAGCCTTATTGTTGAATGCAAGTATGCATTGGCCTCTAAGTTTGAGATGAAGGACCTTGGTATGTTGCACTACTTCTTGGGACTAGAGGTGTGGCATAGAACTGATGATATCTTCTTGGGTCAGGGGAAGTACAAAATAGATATATTGAAGAAGTTTGGGATGTTGAACTTGAAGCTTGTGGCTACACCAATGGTGACGAATATGAAGAAACTAAGTGTGTATTTTTTTGATTTGATCAAAATTGATCTGACTCTGTACAGACAACTAATTGGATCATTGGTGTATCTGGTTAACACCAGACCAAATATTTTATATGCAATGAGTGCACTTGACCATTTTATGAGTTAGCCGAGATAAACACACTATATTGTTTTGAAGAATGTGTTAAGATACCTGTGAGGCATAATTGGACATGGTCTAAGATATACTTCCAATATTGATATGATATGGAAAGAATATATTGACTCTGATTGGGCATGGAGCGCAGTGGATAGAAAGAGCACCTTTGGGTGTTGCTTCACTTTGGGATCTTCCATGGTTTCTTGGTGTAGTAGGAAACATACTTATGTGTCTTTGAGAACAACAGAAGCATATTACATTTCATTAAGTATGTCAGTCCATGAAGTAGTGTGGCTTCACAATCTCCTTGCATATTTATCCAAACATGTGCTGGATTCCACCATTATTCATTATAGTAATCAAAGTTGTGTGAAGATCTCAGAGAATCTAGTGTTTCATGAAAAATTGAACCACTTTCAGATCAAGTACCATTACATACGAGACATGGTGCAGAGGAAGGAAATAGTGGTGTTGTACCTTCCTATAGATGAGCAGGTTGTTGATATTATTACCAAACTAGGATGAAGTTCAAGTACTTATGTGATAGACTTGGTGTGGCAAAGAATGCCTCCCTCACTGAGAGGGAGTGTTGATGTTTGCATCTTCCTAAGAAATTATCCATATCATACTCATGTATGATTGAGTTGAGTTGATTTGTGATGACAATTATTCGAGAAAGATAAGTGGGACACTTTTCCAAGAAGGGATAAGTGTGTTTGGGCTTATATCCCAACGTCCCTTGTGGAGAGCACATGAGTACACATCCCATGTGGAGAGAAAATGACAACATGTCAAGCAAGTTGAACCTTGAAGTCACACACTATGGGAGTCGACCCTAGAGTTTTAAGAGGGTGTATCCTCTAGAAGTCCACATGGTAGTGCCATGTGTCACAAACATTGTCCAGATCATACTCCTTTGTGAATTGAGTTGAGTTGATCTGTGAGGACACTTATTAGAGAAGGGATAAGTGGAAAACTTATTCGATAAGGGATAAGTGCATTTGGGATTATATCCCAACATCCCATGTGGAGAGCACATGAGGACATGTCAAGGGAGTTGACCCTTGACATCACATACTATGGGAGTTGACCCTAGTGTTTTTAGACGGTGTAGCCTCTAGAATTCCACATGGGAGTGCCATGTGTGACAAAAAAAAATCTACTATGGTGGTTGTGTACCATTGGAAGAGACTACGTGTCTATGGGAAGTAGTTGTGTACTACTATGGAAAGATTCCTCCCTAGCTAAGAGGGATTGTTGATGTTTCAACATCGGGTGCAACTTCTCCTAGACTGGGTTGCATACCAAGGGAGATATGATGCTGGAGCATCGCAAATACCCAAAGCGAGCGTGGAGCCAGCGCATGTGTTTTCTTAACACATGACATATTACTTTGAAAACTTTTGAAATTGAAGCACCAAACCTTTAATGAATCCTTTATGAAGGAGCACCTTTTGTATATTGTATCAGACCTCGAGCCATACGCTCTTGTCTGAAATAGATAGGAGGCATTTAATAGATTTAATGTTTGTAGATAGATGTTTAAGTCTAGATTTGATAGCTAGAGTTTGAGAGGGAAAACAAATATAGACACCCTCATTGTATCTTTGTAACATTATTGATAATCAAACATTCAGAGAAGAAGAGCAAGCAGAGAACATTGTATGAGAACCAACCATGTACAGGCATTTGAATTAATAGAAGAAGCTTTGATTCAATCTCATGGTTTGTGTTGTTTTCTCTGTGTATTGTTGATATGCTCATGAATGTTTGTTTCTGTTATGCATTTGCTTTGTATATGCTGTACATGTGATTTCCTGTTTCAGTTGAAGTCTGAAGGGGAGATGGAATGAGTTTCAATTGTGTCTCTATCTAAGCCAGGAGATTCCTGCAAAGAGTGCAGTCGAATTCATCCGCAAAGAGTGCGTCGATGAAGGCTCAGTAGTTTAACCTTTGTTCTCATTCACCCAGAAGTGGAAGTGAGTTGTTGAAGCCGTGCAGAGAGGTGCGCAGGCTGAAGAAGAAGTTTCAGTTGTTAATCTGAGCAAAGGAGATAGAAGACTGATGCTGCAAGAAGTGCGCAGAGTCAAAAGGGTTCAACACTTGAGAAGTTGTTGAATGCCGAGCGCGAGGAGTATGCACGAATCCATCTGAAGGAGTCAGAGTAGAAAATCTCAAGAGGTTTAGCACCTTCGTAATATTTTGAAAGAGAATACAGGAGGTTTGATCGAGAAAGGGTCATGCAGAGTTGTAGGCGTAGGCTTGGAGAGCAAGTCCTTAGAAGGAACTCTTAGCCATCCTGGGAAATCCTCAAGAAGGAGAAATCGACGGTCAGGATTCATCGAGGAAACTGCGAAATCCCATCAGCCATAAGATCTTGGGAAGTTGTGCACGGCTTAAGCCTTAGCGTGCAGGGAAGGAGCCCGGGAGTCATTAGTATTTGGTTCATCGAAGAATCAGGGATTCCAGTGACAAAAGTCTCGTGTATGAAATCACGATTAGCGATTTCCCGAGAGGATCGGAGTTGTTGATCACCGCGGGGACACGTGGCGCGAGATCCCGGGGAGTCGGGGTTCGGCATTTCAAGGTTCCCACATACAACGGAACAGTTTCAATAGAAATCACGATTTCGCGATACCTGATAGAGCAGAGGAGGAAGCGGTGACGTATCATGGAGAAGTCACACATGCATCGGGGTTCGACATTTCAAGATTCTCGGTGACGAGAAACTCACGACCAGAGAAGTCGTGAAATCCCGAAACGCGACGGTCTCGCCATCAAAGAAGCTGAGTGGAGGACAGGTGTCATCGCATTTCAGGGATCGGCATTTGGAAAGGGCTGTGAATTTGTGCAACAGGAATCACGAATTCCCGATACACGATTTCCCGATCACTAAAGGAGCATGGGGTCCAAGCATTAGAAGCGAAGAACAGGTGGCGTCGGAGATCGGAGGATCAGGGATCCTGAAGATGTAAGGTCTACGTTCAGTTTCACAAAGTCTGAAACTCCGAAGTGGGAAGGACTGTGGTCTCGTGGCTAGCGGTCGCATGCGAAAGAATAGCCGGAAGGAGCTAACGTGCGCAGGGATTGCCATCGCAGATCAGGAATTGGGGATTCATGAGGTGAGTAACTTGTGATAGCATGAACACCAATTTCCCAACAGGATAATTCCCGACAGAAGCAAGGAGGCGTGAAGTGGATATTTCATCGGGTTTCGGGAATTTTGAGACCCGAGTGCAGGACTCGTAATCAAGCGAGTTTCGATTTCCCAATAAGGCAAAGGGAGATCGTCAGAGAAGCATCCTGTGGGTGCGGAAAGGTCCCAATAAGGGATTTGAAGAGTGGTTCAGCTCTTCGGGCCTAGGAAAAAGAAGGTCCTGGTGATAGCGGACATGCCCTGGGTGGCCGTTTTGCGTCAGAGTGGTATCAGAGCGGGATTGACTCTTTGTTTTCTATAGAAAAGAGAGAGAGAATTCACCATGCCGCCCAGAAGAGAAAGGCAGTCACCTGACCCAGAAGATAGGGAGGTGAGAAGAAGAGGCAGGCCAACACAGAATCCGGAAATGGAAAGGCAGATACGTGATCTCCGAGCGAAATTGGAAGATATGGAAGCAGCGCAGAGACGCACAGCCAATGCTGGAGATCTGAGTGACTCTGAAGGCGAAGTTGAGGCCGAGCCATAAGGAGAAGTTGTAGTCGAAGATGCATCCAATGAGCGATTAATAAAAGCTATCGCTCGGATGAGTTCAAAGACAAAGATGGACATTCCAGCTTATGAAGGAAGTCTGAATGCAGAAGAGCTATTATACTGGATCAGGGCTCTTGACACCTACTTCGATTATGAGGATATTGAAGAGGATAAAAAGGTCAGGCATGCTGTCACAAAGTTGAAGGGACATGCATCATTGTGATGGGATGAGCTTCAAGCAGATAGACGTTCCAAAGGCAAGCAAAAGATCAAAAGCTGGGATCGAATGATCGCGAAGATGAAGGCAAAATTCATCCCGAGGGATTACCAAATCACATTGTTCAGGAGAATGCAGAACCTGAGACAGAAGTTGATGACCGTAAAGGAGTACACTGAAGAATTCTACAAGCTCAACATTAGAGCAGGTCATCGGGAGAGCGATGATGAAAAAGTTGACAGGTATATGAATGGCTTAAGATACGATATCCAGGATGAGATGAGTATGACAACCATCAGAACGGTGGAGGATGCGTATCAGATGGCGTTGAAAGCTGAAGAAAAGCTAAGCCGTAAGCTAGCACAGCGAGGCCAAGGTAAGAGCCAGCCAAAAGATAAGTCCGTTGCCCAAGATAGGTTCCAGAAATCCAAGGACGACTGGAAAAATCCTCAGACCAGAATAGAAAGAGGTGGAAGTTCACAGTGAGGCCAGCACACTGAACAACGAAGGTAGCAGACATAACAGAGCGGGAGATATGCTAATAACAACACCTTTCCTTGTACCAGAGGTAGAGGAAGAGGCAGAGGTGGATTCATCACATGCTTCACATGTGGAAAGGATGGACATAAAGCAGTTGATTGTCCAGATAGGAAAAAGGACAGAGGAGAAGCTCACATCGCCGAAGCACAGAGGCGAAATGCTAAGGCAGAAGATGCAGAAGACGGAAGGTCGTTGATGATGCGTAAGGTTCTCTTAACACCCAAGAAGGAGGTGGAGGACACGGCTCAAAGAAACAGACTGTTTAGAACTGCATGCAAAACCAAAGACAGGGTGTGCAAGGCTATCGTGGACAGCGGAAGCACAGACAATCTCGTTTCAACCGAGATGGTGGAGAAACTAGAATTGGAGACGACTGATCATCCAAGCCCATACAAAGTCTCATGGCTACAGAAGGGACATCAGGTAAATGTTACCAAACAATGCTTAGTTGACATCAAGATAGGAGGATACAATGATAAAATTCTCTGTGATGTTATTCCTGTGGATGTATGTCATTTATTGCTAGGCAGACCATGGCAATATGACAGGAACGTAGTTCATGATGGGAAGATGAATACGTATACTTTGGAAAAGAATGGGAGGATGCATATGTTACTTCCAATTAAAGAAAAAGAAGTAAAACCAGAACCGAGAAATACTATACTTCTCATGAGTGGGAAAGAACTTCTGGCGGAGGTAAAGAAGAAGGAAGATCCATAATTCTTTGTGGTCAGGAAACCAAGAGTTGTTTTGACCAGCACAAGAGTGGATGATTTGCCGGAAGAAATTCAGGAACTGTTGGAGGAGTTCACTGATATTGTGGTAGACGAATTACCTCATTCATTGCCGCTGATGAGGAGTGTGAGTCATCACATAGACCTCATACCTGGAGCCAGTTTGCCGAACAAAGCTGCGTACAGGTTGACGCCGCGGGAGAATGAAGAAGCTAAAAGGCAGGTACAGGAACTAATGGATAAAGGACTGATCAGGGAAAGTCTGAGTCCATGTGTTGTTCCAACGGTACTGAGTCCAAAGAAAGATGGAGGTTGGAGAATGTGTACAAACTCCAGAGCCATTAACAAGATAACCATCAGGTACAGGTTTCCATTGCCACGAATGGATGACTTGATGGACTGTTTGAGTGGAGCCAATTTTTTTTCAAAGGTCGATTTGAAAAGCGGATACCATCAAATTCGCATGAGGGAAGGCGATGAATGGAAGACAGCCTTCAAGACAAACGAAGGGTTGTACGAATGGCTAGTCATGTCATTTGGCTTGACGAATGCACCGAGTACGTTCATGAGGTTGATGAATGAAGTGCTGAAAGAATTCATTGGTAAGTTTGTCATTGTTTATCTAGATGACATATTAATTTTCAGCAAAACAAAAGAAGATCATCTGAAGCATTTAGCTGCAGTAATGAGGAAGCTACAGCGAGAGAAGTTGTTGATCAACATGAGGAAATCTTCATTTATGAAGACAAAACTCATTTACTTGGGGTTTGTCATATCGGCAAATGAATTGAAGATGGATCCAATTAAAGTGGAGGTAATTAAAAATTGGCCATCACCAAGAAATATTTTCGAGGTGAGAAGTTTTCATGGATTGGCTAGTTTCTACCGTAAATTCATCAGGAATTTCAGTGGAATTAGCGCAGCAATGATGGATACAGTCAAGAAAAGACATAATCTTTTCATTGGACTGAAGAGGCAGAGAAAAGCTTCAATCTGTTGAAGCGAAAGATCACCGAACAACCGGTTTTGGTGTTGTCGGATTTCACGAAAGTGTTCCAGGTGAAATGTGATGCAAGTGGCTTTGCCATAGGAGCGGTCTTGATCCAGGAGCACAGACCCATTGCATATTTCAGCGATAAGCTGGATGAGGAAAAAGTAAAATACTCCACGTATGATAAAGAGTTTTATGCTATCATACAGGCATTGAAGAAGTAGAGACATTATTTAATTCCGAAAGAATTTGTGCTATACAGTGATAATCATGCATTGCAGTTTGTGACTCAACAAGAGAAGTTGAATCAGAAACATGCTAAATGGGTAGAGTATATGTAGAATTTTACATTTGTAATTAAACACATTTCAGGTACTGCTAACAAAGAGGCTGATGCTTTGAGCAGGAAGTGTTTGTTGCTGCAGGAGTTCCGAATCAAAACATTGGGTTTTGAAAATCTTAAAGATATGTATGCAGGTGATGCAGATTTTGCAGAGGCATATGAGGCAGTTGAGAATCCAGTTCTCAGGGATAGAAGCCCCTGGATGGATTACATGATCCAAAATGGATTGTTGTTCAGAGGCAACCAGCTATGTATTCCAAATTTCTCCATGAGGGAGAATCTACTAAAAGAGAAACATAACGGAGGATTGGTAGGACATTTTGGCCACGACAAGACATTTGCAAAGATAAGCGAAGCATACTTTTGGCCGAGGATGCAGTCAGATGTCAATAATTTTGTTGACAGGTGCAGAATTTGTCAGCATTCAAAAGGGCGGAAGTAGAATGTAGGATTCTATCAATCCTTACCCATACCAGAGAGGCCGTGGGATGAAATCAACATGGATTTCGTACTAGGATTACCGAGGACGCAAAGAGGAAATGATTCGATCTTTGTAGTGGTCGACAGGTTTTTAAAAATGGCACATTTTATTACATGCCAGAAGACCAGCGATGCGACTCATACCGCAAACTTGTTTTTCAAGGAGATCGTTAGACTTCATGGTTTACCCAGAAGCATAGTATCAGACAGGGATACAAAATTCATTGGACATTTCTGGAGGACACTCTGGAAGAAGATGGTAACTAACTTGATGTTTAGTTCAGCTTATCATCCTCAGACAGATGGGCAAACAGAGGTGGTAAATAGAAGTCTGGGAGATTTGCACAGAAGCTTAGTGACAGAGCACCACAGCAGCTGGGACAATGTGTTGCCATAGGCAGAGTTCGCGTACAACGAATCAGTGAACAGAAGCACAGGCAAAATTCCATTTGATATTGTATATGGCAGGAAGCTAAGAGGAGTATCTGAACTGAGGGATTCATAGCAGATGATAACTAAGAGCGCAAGCGCTGAAGAATTTGCAAAGGCGATGGAAGAACTTCACAGCAGGGTGAAGCAGCGATTGCTGGAAACAAACCAGGAATACAAGCGCAGAGCGGATCAGCATCGGAGACAACTTCAATTCGAATTTGGTGATCTAGTTCTGGCACATCTGAGGAAGGAAAGGTTCCCAAGGGGAACATACAACAAGTTGAAAATGAAGAAAATTGGGCCATGCAGAGTCCTGAAGAAATTGGGAGAAAATGCTTATGAGATTGAGTTGCCGAATGAGATTGGGATATCTCCGACATTCAATGTCTCAGACTTATATCCATATAAGGCTGAGGAAGCGGGAACTGGAAGTGATGAACAGCCAGAAATCCAGTGGTAGAAGCAGATGTTGATTGCAGAAAAGCCACAGATGGAGCGTATACTTGACAAAAGAGTGAGCAAGAAGACCAGGCGAAAGGAATACTATGAGTATCTTTTCAAATGGAAGAACCACCCAGTGGAAGATGCCAGCTGGGAAAGCAAAGCAGAGATTCAAAAGCATGGACAGACCATGTAGGAGCTCATGGACAGGATCCCATGAAAGTTTTCAAGCCGAGGAGTATGATGCAGGAGCATCGCAAATACCCAAAGCGAGCGTGGAGCCAACGCATGTGTTTTCTTAACACGTGACATATTACTTTGAAAACTTTTGAAATTGAAGCGCCAAACCTTTAATGAATCCTTTATGAAGGAGCACCTTTTGTATATTGTATCAGATCTCGAGCCATACACTCTTGTATGAAATAGATAGGAGGCATTTAATAGATTTAATGCTGGTAGATAGATGTTTAAGTCTAGATTTGATAGCTAGAGTTTGAGAGGGAAAACAGATATAGACACCCTCATTGTATCTTTGTAACATTCAGAGAAGAAGAGCAAGCAGAGAACATTGTATGAGAACCAACCATGTACAGGCATTTGAATTAATAGAAGAAGCTTTGATTCAATCTCATGGTTTGTGTTGTTTTCTCTGTGTATTGTTGATATGCTCATGAATGTTTGTTTCTGTTATGCATTTGCTTTGTATATGTTGTGCATGTGATTTCCTGTTTCAGTTGAAGTCTGAAGGGGAGATGGAATGAGTTTCAATTGTGTCTCTATCTGAGCTAGGAGATTCCTGCAAAGAGTGCAGTCGAATTCATCCGCAAAGAGTGCGTCGATGAAGGCTCAGTAGTTTAACCTTTGTTCTCATTCACCCAGAAGTGGAAGTGATTTTTTGAAGCCATGCAGAGAGGTGCACAGGCTGAAGAAGAAGTCTCAGTTGTTAATCTGAGCAAAGGAGATAGAAGACTGCTATTGCAGGAAGTGCACAGAGTCAGAAGGGTTCAACACTTGAGAAGTTGTTGAATGCCGAGCGCGAGGAGTACGCATGAATCCATCTGAAGGAGTTAGAGTAGAAAAGCTCAGGAGGTTTAGCACCTTCGTAATATTGTGAAAGAGAATACAGGAGGTTTGATCGAGAAAGGGTCATGCAGAGTTGTAGGCGCAGGCTTGGAGAGCAAGTCCTTAGAAGGAACTCTTAGCCATCCCAAGAAATCCTCAAGAAGGAGAAATTGACGGTCAGGATTCATCGAGGAAACTGCGAAATCCCGTCAGTCGTCAGATCTTGGGAAGTTGTGCATGGATTAAGCCTTAGCGTGCAGAGAAGGACCCCGGGAGTCATTGGTATTCAGTTCATCGGAGAATCAATGATTCCAGTGACAAAAGTCTCGTGTATGAAATTGCGATTAGCGATTTCCCAAGAGGATCGGAGTTGTTGATCACCGCGAGGACATGTGGTGCGAGATCCCGGGGAGTCGAGGTTCGACATTTTGGGGTTCCCACATACAATGGAACAGTTGCAATAGAAATCGCAATTTCGCGATACTCGATAAAGCGGAGGAGGAAGCGATGACGTATCATGGAGAAGTCACACATGCATCGGGATTTGACATTTCGGGATTCTCGGTGACGAGAAACTCACGACCGGAGAAGTCACGAAATTCCGAAACGCGACGGTCTCACCGTCAAAGCAGCTGAGTGGAGGACATGTGTCATCGCATTTCAGGGATCGGCATTTGGAAAGGGATGTGAATTTGTGCAACAGGAATTGCGAATTCCCGTTACGCGATTTCCCGATCACTACAGGAGTGTGGGGTCCAGGCGTCAGAAGTGGAGAACAGGTGGCGTCGGAGATCAAAGGATCGGGGATCCTGAAGATGTAAGGTCTACATTGAGTTTCGTGAAGTCTGAAACTCCGAAGTGGGAAGGACTGTGGTCTCGTGGCTAGCGGTCGCATGAAAAAGAATAGCTGGAAGGAGCTAACATGTGCAGGGAGTGCCATCGCAGATTAGGAATCGGGGATTCACGAGGTGAGTAACTTGTGATAGCGTGAACACTGATTTCCCGATGGGATAATTCCCGACAGAAGCAAAGAGGCGTGAAGTGGATATTTCATCGGGTTTGGGGAATTTTGAGACCCGAGTGCAGGACTCGTAATCAAGCGAGTTTCGATTTCCCGATAAGGCAAAGGGAGATCGTCGGAGAAGCATCCTGTGGGTGCGGAAAGGTCCTGATAAGGGATTTGAATATTGGTTCAGCTATTCGGGCCTAGGAAAAAGAAGGTCTTGGTGATAGCGGATGTGCCCTGGGTGGCCGTTTTGCGTCAAGATAGGATACATTTATCATAAAGGTCAACTTGTGGTAAATGGGCCCAGAAGTAGTGCTTCCTTGATCATGACAAGGAATTGGCATCAGGCTAACATTCACTCACAGGTGTGTACTTGTAGATAAATATCCTCATGTGGTATTTGTCCTAATCATGGTGATTTGACAAGAAATGATAAAGACTCAAGATGCTATATGTTATTACATGCAGACCTAGAGTGAGCTTGATTTTAGATAGAGTTAATTGTCTCGGAGGGAGAGCCACATAAGTATTTTATCCTTGGTTCAGGTGAGAGAGAGACATCTTCCGATACTGATAGACAAGTGTCACAATTCTAGGGTAAAGTTTGTATACTTCAAATACAAGCTTGGCATGATGCAGAATTTCTCCCTCGTTGATAGGGAGTGTTGATGTTTGGACAACATCGAGAAGAAATTATATTAGAATAATAATTAATAATATAATTATTGATTATTAAATATCATATATAATAAGTAAATGATAATAATAAATAGTTATTGATTATTCAAGGGATGCATCCTTTCACGGATGGTCACCATATGTTCCCTATATATGGAACACTCATCATTGTAATAATATATCGATTATATCTCATATGAAGAAAAAAAACACCTTCAACACTTGTCAATAACAACAAGCATGTCTTCATTAAGCGACCACTTTGGAGGAACCTCACCTCTTAAGGTACAATTTCATTTTGATATTCCCATATTTGAAGGACAGATAGATGCGGATGCCCTAGAAAAATGGTTAAATCTGCTAGAAGGTTATTTCTCTATTCATAATTTCTTCGAAACGAAAAAGATCACCTTTGCACTCCTTAAGGCTCTCCCCCATGTCAAACATTGGTGGGAAACTTAATGGGAGAAAGTTTCCACAGAGGAACTTGGAATATATGCGGCAAATCCCACTTGGTATTTTTTTGTGGATGTGGTCAAGGAACAATATTACCGTGTTGAAAACTATGGAGCTCAGTACATGAGATGGACCACACTGTAGCAAGAGAGTGGCCAAGTAGTTCCAGAGTTCACCAATGCCTTCCATACCTTGTGCACCAAGTTGGGTATCAAATACTCTGAGCGACATCTGGTTCTAAAATATTGTGGGTCTCTACATAGATACATCCAAACTGAAATGGATTTTATAGAGATATCATCATTAGTGTTGCTTATCGATATGATGTTAAAATTGAGAAAAAATTCAAGCACTAGAACAAGAGGGAGTTCGGGTCTGCAAATCCGCAACAACCAAAGTATGGTAAAGACAACCCTAACAACCAACCTTCAAAAAACCAGTCCAAGCCATGGGAAAATAAAGGTAACGAAAAGATAAAGGACACTGGAAAATGGTGGGATTTCCATAAATTCCCTTGGCACAACACCAATCAATGTTTATCAAAACAATCATTGGTGGATGAAATCAAGGACAAGGAGTCGAACCTTGATTCACAATATGATTCAGAAAATACACGTAGAATACCAATCATAGACGCAGACCCCACTAATACTGTCGCGATCGCAACAATTCAACCAAAAGAGCCAACCGATATTGAAGAGGTGGAGTGCCTTTTTCATTCTCATATGTGGGTTAAGGAGACCCTACTGCATTTTATTCTTGATAGTGGAAGCCAGAAGAACCTCATCTCAGCAGAGGTCATCAAATAGTTGAGATTGTTGACAACACCACACCTGCAAGCACACAACATCGAGTGGATTTTCCAGAGATGAGATATTCATGTCAACCAGTAGTGTTGATTGTCATATGACTTCCATCCCTTCAAGGATGAGGTATTATGTGATGTTTCCCCGTTGGATGTTTGTGATGTTGTCTTGGGCCAACCATATATGTGGAAGAGCCATGTTATTTATGAGTCTCGACCCCGTAGTGTCATTGTTACTCTGGGGGGTCATCTCTACAGGATTACAGAGGTAGTTTCGACTATTCTGTCACCTAAATAGTGCCACAAGGTAGTATCTCATACTAAAAAAATCAACTTCTTCACCATTTTCTCAAAAAGTGAATAGAAGGACAGTACAACTACTCCAACCTCGTTCCAAGCACCTTTTGTCCAACAAAAGAAGGTCGAAAAGATTGCAGCAAAGAGTAAATATTCCTTCTACACACAGTAATATCATGTATCCAGACTAGTTAAAAAGTTCCAACCCTTCCAGCCATAGGTTCGTGACAACCTTCAACAAGTTAAGCAACACAACTTCTCCATCAAGGTAAGAAATTCATCAAGATACAGATTTAATAAATACTTTTCCCTCTCACCCGGGAACTAAATGCAATGGAGACCATTTCTTCCTAAGGATAGAGGATTGATGTAAGTGGATATCAGTGGCCACCCACCTGTTCCAACTAGCTCAAAACAGTCTTCTAGCAACTTAGTATTTTTAGCACTTTTTCGGTTCCTAAACTTCTAAGGCCATTTTGAAGTTCTAAATGAAGATTTTTTGGGATCGAGCAACTCAATTATGCCCAAAGTATTTTACTGAGCCCCCAAAATTAATATCCTCAACGATAACTTTCCAACAAGCTATTATGCACCCAAAACGAAGATCGTATGCCAAATTTATGACCCCGGGATGTTGATACACCAAACTACCTAAAACAGGGTCCACAAAAATGTTATCTTTTCATCTTCCAAGGTTAGGGTTTCAGATTTTCTTCATGTTAAAAAGGAATTTATAGCCTCATTGTAATATATCTTCGGGCAAATGTGAGTAGCCATCACATCTCTTCTCATAGATACGCTTCCACCATTGTAGCAAGTCTTTCACTCTGTATTTCTACAATTTTGTACATTTCGCTCATTAATAGAAACTATGTATTATTGTATCTTTGCATTTATGGTTTCATCTATGATATATTTATGTTATATTATTGGATACCTGAGATATCTCTGTACATTTATTTGTTATATATCCACTCTCATTTCATGCCAAAAATAATCAAGATCAACAGAGTATAGGAAATGAAATCGAATACCTTTCCCTCGCACTTCCAAACCCTCAATCTATAAAAAATATAACTTGCAGAAGATTTATATTTGTAAAATACAAGATTAGTCTTGTACAACATAGACTAATAATCACAATTATAAATTGTTTAAACACAAAAATTTTGTAAATAATTACTTATACCTGTTGCGAGAATTGTTGAGATAGGGAAACATCGTCTTAGTTTTCTTTTATCTCCAGGAAAGAGGGATAGGCATTGCAAAAAATTAGGATGCATCCTCGCAAGAAAGAGGCCCATCATTAGTTATGATACCTATTGGAAAACAACGTAAATAAAATACAAGGAAAAGGAAATTATATATGCAATTTTAATATAACAAGAAAATAATAATTGTGCAATCGACATAAGAATAAAATTATATACAAAGTTCAATAAGTCTCAGATGTCGATTTACAAATAGAGTGTTACAAAATCATATTATACAAAATTCCATGGATATTATCTGTTAGTGTCCTATAAATAGGTTGTTAGGATGTGAGTTAAAAATGTATGATAGGGTAAAGTCATGCCTTGGTATCATAAAGACCATGGCATGACTTCTTTTAGGTTATGATTCAATGGGTTTGTGATTGATAAATTTGTTTGGGTAAGGTCATAAAATAAAGTTAGAGTCATGAAACATAAGATCTTGATGCCAAATAAATAGGTTGTTATGTCATTAGAGACTCATAATGAAATATCACGAGGTCAATTCAAGTTAGTTAGAGTTAGTCTTGTCATGGTCCAACGCATTTCATGAGCTCAAATCTCTTGGAGGAAAATGGCATCATCAAGCAAATCATAGTGCTACACAAGTTTTTGAACAACATCCTAATGTTGTGCAATTGTGTATTAAGGTACGAAAATGTATGATGGGTATAATTGGTGGTTTAATTTGTCTTTATCATTCCAATTTTTCATCCTCCATGCGAAGAAACCCCCAGATACCACTTTTCGTCTGTATAAATATGCAAATCTCCCATCCAAGATTGTTGCACATGGGCAATAGGGGACACTTCTCACATCGTTGTGCATGTTCAAGAGACCTTGCTTCAACACTCTCCAGTTGTTGTTTCATATTTCTGGTTGAATTTTGAAAGGAAATTAACCTTTCTAATGAACCAAGAACCTCAAGCTTCAACTTAAATTCATGTCCATTGCTACATTGAATTATTTTTTTCTAATTAGTTACGCATCTACAAATGCTACATTTTACACTACGCACAGTCCTTCTTCTTCATTTTCATATGGAATTGATACATACCAGCATCATGAAAACTCCATAAGGAAGAAGAATGAACAAAAATGGTGGTTATATCGTCATTTTTGAGCCTCGGGGTCTAAGGATAGTGAATGCATATCTACAATTAGAGCTTCTTTTGAACAAGTGGGTTGTCTCAGGTTTTGTGAAAAGATTCATGGGTACAACATGCAGGTGGAAAAGGAGTTTGCATTGAGTTTTAATGACATTGGGGCTAAGGTGGGAAACATCTGGTTTCAAGTTTATGAAGGCACCATCACTGCTGCAACAGAGACCCCTGCTCATGGAGAACAATAGTTCGAAGGTATGCAATTGGATCTATCCTGCTATCATGAATTTTTGAACCCTAAATTTAGAAACACTGATTTTGGAGCCACCATACCCATAGAACTTCTACTAGAGAATCATATCAATTTGTTGAGGGTAAATCAAAGGTTCTTTACATGTGAAAGGAGATTCACTTGGGTTTACTAATATTGTATCAAGCTCTTAATGCATTTAACTAGTTGGAAGCCCTTGAATGTTCCATATTACCTTTTTAGAAGCCTAGGGAAGATGTATGATAGAGTACAAGTGATGAGAGATCAAGGAGAACCTAGACTCTTCCATTTTCTTTAATAAATTTGTTGGTATTAGAAGAGCTTAGAAAGAGGAATCAAGATTGGGAAGCTTTTGTAGCATCATCACAGATAGCAGCTTATTATTTAAACATCCCTCAAAGCATGAGAGATACACCTTCATCAATAGAAAATACCACCACATCTGTCCATGAAAGTTATGTAAATAAAAGGAAAAAGGAAACCAAGGAACCTGCAATAAGTTGACAAGCTAAAAGGAATGGAAAAAAGCTCCAATTCTCCCTAGAAGATGTCATAGTACCTAACAAACCAATTACTAGGTCAGCAGCTAAACAAATGCCTCCCATGCACACATCACAAGCTCCTCAGGAATATCCAAAAGCCTTCACAGAAACAGATTGTCCTAGTGACAAAGACAACCTAATCATTGAGTTGTAAGAACAGTTAAGGAAATCTCATTTTGTCATAGCACAATTGCAGCATCAAAATAGGGAAATGAAGAAAAAGAATTTGGAAGACGCCTCCAAGAAAGATATCTTAGCAACAGTTGAAGGATTAGTCCCTATAACTCCAACAAGATATAAAACAAAGGGTAAAGGGAAGACAGTGGATCAAATTTCAGAAGTGAAAGAAATACCTAAACTTATTGTTCCTTTTACTAGATCCTCAACCAGGAAGTTGAAAACTCTGGAGTAAACTCCAGCAAAAATTCATCCAACAGAAAGGAAGAGTGATGAGGGTCAACATACTTTCAAGAGACTGAGGAAAAAACTAAGAGAAGCACAAGATATGATAATCCAACAAAGGGAGGAGAATAGAAGAGAAAAGATGGCATCTAAATAACTCATTGATGATTGTGATACTACAATAGAAAATTCCATATTCATGGTAAAAATAAACATGCCTTTGCATAAACAACTAAAGAAGAAATATAGGAAAAATCCAACTTTGAGAAAGGAGAATAGAGCCCTAAAAAAAAACTTGCAACAATTGGAGATAGATAAGAACAGGAAGGACAAGCCTGATTTGCTTGTTGAAGCACCAAAAATTTAATTCCCTGGAGCTAGATTCATCAATTTTGCCTCTTTTAACTGTGAGCAATAGAAAACCCAAAATTTTGATGGATCATTATATGTGAACATTTTTGTTTTCCTACTATGCATTGGAGATTTCCATTTTGATCTATCAATGAAAAATTTACAGTTGCGCGGTAGGCACACTACACGACTATAACAATCTAATTTGGAGTAGTTGTATGAAGTTTTTTGACAAAGTTTTTGGTATGAAATATCATAGTGATAATGAGATAAACATTGAGTGAATAAACTTAAAGAATGTTCCAATCAGGAAGTGAAGTGATCTCTTCATGGCATTTTACATGTATCAAGGAATTAAGGTTTGAGAGAAAAAAATGTTATTTAAAGGAAAGAAAGGGTTCTTGGGCACCCTACAATGATTTTTAGTTTGTTTTTACCATCAAACATCACCATCAATCAACTCAGGTCAGAAAAAGAAACAAAATTGCAAGAAAATCAGTTGTTGCGCAACGGAGTTGCGCTTTTGTTATAGGTTGTTGTTCCGCAACAAGAATGTTGTGAAACAATGATAGAGTTTCCATAACACCTCGAGATCCATTGGAATGAGTCAACAGAGTATACCAACTTGTCTACATCGAATGAAAGGGTCAAGAGCATCATATTTAGGGACTCAAATATTTTTTCAATCAGGATGTTATGTGAAATTAATGAGTCAAGATTGACTCCTTCTTCTTAGTTGTTTGTTAATATATTGTAGCCAAATATAGTGTAATTGTTAGCATTATCATAGGATGACAGTTGAATTCGAATTTTGGCAGCATAGGAAGACATTTTTGTATATATTCTATGAAGCTATGAATGTGAAAGGTTGGAAAGTGTGTAAGAAAAGGTTTGTCGATACAATTTGTTATTGTCTTTGATATTAATGAAATTTGCTAGATCATAAGTCCTTGAGATTTGAGTCCAGAGATACATGTGATTGTTCTACTTTATGCGTGTGATCTTACAGTAGTTGTCTTCTAGTTTAAATACATATATGTGATATGTTTTCTTCTTTGTGTTAATTTGAACTGTATGTATCAGAAGTCATCTACATATGATGCTCTGTTGCATGTAATTTAGTTGTCTTTCTACTACAATTACCTTGGGATTCATCCCTGTTAGATGCCCTGAGGGGTTATTTTTCTAGTTTAAATACATATATGTGATATGTTTTCTTCTTTGTGTTAATTTGAACTATATGTATCAGAATTCATCTACATATGATGCTCTGTTGCATGTAATTTAGTTGTCTTTCTACTATAATTACCTTGGGATTCATCCTTGTTAGATGCCCTAACGGGTTATATGTTTTCTCTATAATATTATACCTACAATGATATCTAATTGGACTAAAGAAATGCTTTCTATCTTTCCTCTGATCAATCACTTTTCAATCCACTAAGTATCTTGTAAGCCTTTATTGATTTCTGACCTTTCAATGACTCCATTTCCCAATGGAATTTCTTTCCACATCACCACAAACTCTATAAATTCAATTTACCTTAGATATATTTCCTTTGGACGAAACACCAAATCAATCCTTTCATTGATTGATTTGAAAAAAGAGAGACCCCTCTACCTTGGAAGGGCTAGCTTCCAACCTCAAGTTAGTTTGTGGTTACCTTTGTGATTTTCCTCCTCACTCAAGGAAATTTACAGAGTGATAACACTATCCATCGCAGAGAAGAAGTGTTGAAGAGTTAAGTATAAATGTTTTGAATAACCTGAGGTGTATGACACGTAACACCCTCGATCCTTGCATTCGGAGTAATATCCCGCTGGGTACGAGAGTGGAAGTCACAAAAGACCATGTGAAGTGGGCTACATGGTAACTCTTGGATGGCGCAGCATGACCAGTCTGAGCGCATTTAATGGTAAACCATGCGCCCTAGTAGAGTTGTAAGGACCACTACGCCGAGAAGCCAACTCGTTCACCTTTTCCCAGTTTATTTAATGCTTGTACATGGTGGTATTAAAACCTGTCTGGGTTAATTCACACGAAAAGGAGTCACGAAGATGATAAAGAACTTTCTTGCTTTACTTTATAGTCCTGTATAGTAATCTATGACAAGACCAGGATTTCACCCTGCCTCGACGT
>JZKD02S1913211.1:231217-244623 GCA_000966675.3 Picea glauca
GGGAAATATCTATCCTCTATATGAAAACAACATAAAATAATTAACACACTTATGCATTCATCTTAATTATTGTAAAGGAGATTTGAATCACAAAACATAAATCAACTTCAAACTGATACAATTACAGAATGAGACAGTAACTCCTTCAGACTGGGTCCTCGGTCTTCAGAAGCACTGCTACGAGAAACTCAGAATGTAGAAATGGTGAAAACATTCAAAGTATTTATTGATTCCATAGTTGGTAAAACATTTACAAAAACTGCTTACGCGGAGCAATTCTGAGTTTTGAATACTTGAATGCAATTATTCTCTATCCTTTCTGGATCTATTACCCTATATATATTACAATAATCTGGGTAAATCAAGCTATCCTGAGGATCGAAAGATCCTCAGGATTGCTTTACTATTATAAAGTTACAACATAGAAAATTGATTATCTTCAAAACTGCTTGGCGCCAAAAGTCCTGAACCTACAATAGCTTGTGCATATTCAAGATCTCCTTGGCTATCTCAGGTTTGACAATATTTATCAAATCTATAACAAAATCCAACAGTTCCAATTCTATTTTAGAATCTATTTAATATAACTTTTAATAATAATACTAAGAGACATATTAATCATTTTCTATCCTATTTATCCCTAACTAACTGAAAATTCAGTCAAGATTATACCATGAACAGTGGGAAAAGGGAGATATTTATACCTTTTTCATAACCCAACATACCCCCCATCTTACCTTATTACATGCCCTCATGCAAGATGAGAGCCTACATGAAAACCAATTATGTTGTAGGGAGGAGAATTTGGTTCACCAGGTCTCCTGAAACCATTGTTTCTTTTGAGCACTTCAAAAGCGACGTCCTGCCTCTTTTTATTAATTCGATAATCCTTCTGGTAACTTTCTGGATGAAACCAGATGAGAGGGGGATTATACCTACACCCAATCCAAGTAGTTCCTTCGTCCTGGAGTAGTCTAGAATACCTTTATACTCTGAAGGTAGCTACAAAAAAAATCTCATGCCCAAAGGGTTCCCTACTTTTAACCTTATCGGAGGATGCATCCCATCTCACCTTAGAAGCAGCAAGAGATTCTTCTTTGAGTTCTCTAAAACATGTGATTCCTGAGTGTATGACCTATAGATGGATAGGGGCTAATGAATTCGCAACCCCCTCCCTTTTCATGAAGGTCCTATGTCACATAATGGTGGGAAAGGACTTTGGAGGCTCTCCTCTGATCCAAAGATATAATCCAGTTTCCCTCTTCATGAAGATTTTGTGAGCTTTACCCCATCTGACCTGGTTCTAAGTAAATGACAGGAATGCCTGGAATTGTATGTCCCCTATGAAGGGACTAGGGTTATCTGTTCTGTCTTCTTCCAAAATGAAATTGTGGAAGTATAATTCACACAGAAGGTATTGTACCTTCTCTTCCCGATCTCTGAAACATGAAATAAACTTAGGTACAGTGGCAAATGAAATGGATTTACCTACTCTGATGGCATTCACTCTCAACAATAGGTACCGTTCCAGCAATAATAAAGTGTAATTAGTGGCAGGGGCTCTGCAATTGATGGCATTAGAGTAGGCATCACAGATTTCTTTGATTTGCTCCAAAGCTTTTTCTAATTGGGTTTGTACATTTTTTACCTTCCCTTGGGCTCTGGTGAGCTTAGCATAAGTCTCACCTTCTATTCCTAACATGTCCTTTAGTTGTTTAACAACCTTTTGATTTTCATCCCTAGTGACCATCTCATCTCGGTGTTGAGCCAATGCTTGTTGAGCTTGTCCTAGCTCTTCCTTTAGCTTATCAATGGTGGCACCTTGTGCCATAGATTGGGATGCTTGATATTATTTCATAGCATCCATTTCCTCTCTGGATTGAGTTAATGCTTGTTGGGACTATGTAATCTCTGCTTCTAGTCTATCCATAATAGCACTCTATTCCTGGGACTGGAATGTCTGATGCTCTGTTATTGTCAGTAATTCATTTCTGTTTTGAATCAGGGTTTGTTGAGACTCCATCAACTCTTCCTCCAATCTCTTGATGGTAGCATTATACTCAAGGATTTGAGTTCTTTCCTCTAAGACTGGGGTATCTGTCTGTACCTCAACATCAATTGTTTCTGTCATCATTTCTTGTGTTTCTAAATGAATTACTTCCTCATTCTGAGCTACTGCTTCTTCTACTACTATTTCCTCAGGATATGTCTATATCCCCATAGAGTTTGTAGTGACTGCTTCTTTAGAAAGAGGGTTTCTTCCTTGCACTCCAACCCTTTTGTTTTTATTCCTTATGTGGGCCTTATCTGCTTGTTCTAGCTGCTTTCTCAATTCTTTAATAATTTTCTTGAGTTTGCCCACCTTCTGCTTTAATACTTCAGCCTTCTTAGCTTTCTTCTTCAAAAGTTTGTTTTCCTTTTTCAGCTTTCTAATTCTCTTATGGCTCTTGTCTGATTTCCATTTGTGAGGGGCCTCAAGATCTTCTTCATTCTAGCCAACAGATGGTTGTTCCTTTGTTCCTTCCAAATTCTCTGTCTGTCCAAGAGGGATTCTCATTTAAAAATGAGGTTTTTCCTGTGATGTGTCCTCCAGGAAAGATTTTTCAATATGAGGAAAATATTTGGCAGGTTTTGAGGAGAAGGCTTGTTTTGGGCATTTTTCTGGATTATTTGTGCCTCTTTCAATTGAGGTTCCTAAGCTCCCCAAAACCTGGGATATTTCTACCTCATAGCTCTTCAAAAAATGTTCTGTCAGATGCTCTAATGCTAGTTGGGTGTCTTCCTGATCATTCCTTTGTAAGGTCTGTTATGCTTTCTCAATTTCTTGATCATTTTCATGTAGAGACCGCTCTGTAAAATCCTGAAATTCTTCAGGATGTTTTGTTGTATCCTGAGTTTCTTCGTTCGTTTCCTGAATTTGTTCAGGGTTTCTTGATCGTTTGCTTCTCCTCCTTCTCTCAATGATGGCTTTAGGAGCAGTCGTTTCTCTCTTCCTCTTTTTTGTTAATGCCTGTGTTTGTGAGGTCTGAGCCTTTGTGATTTGGGTAGGGTTTGCCTCAGCTTCAGTTTGAGGAGATGGAATTTCTCTTTGGGCAATGGTCTCTTCTGTATGTCTATCTTTAGTTTCCTGTGGTGGGTCATCATGAAATAATTTGGGTTGTTCTAGTTGTAGAGGTCTGTTGGCATTAATCAGACTACCTCATGTCAATTGAGTTTGACTCAGTGCTCTGTTTATCATCAATTTAACTAATCTGTGGTGGATAATAACAGTAACAGGATCCTTAGAGTTTTGTGTTCTCAAGGAAACCTCATGTAATATGGCATTCAGAAAGAAAGGTAAATTAAGTACTAACCATTTTTTTAAGGCTGCCAACAATTTGAGATGACGAGGTCAAATTGCATTGTATCATCCATCACAGATGATGTACCACTGAATTACACCTGCCAGTTACTTCCATGGTTCACTGAGGGTACTGGGATTAAGTCTCTTTCCTTTTATATCCAATTCTTCCCCAGGGTATGTGAAAGATTCCACAACTTCCTTCAGCGTTGTGTATCTTCCTGTCCACTGAATGCCCGTGTTAGGGAGGCCTATGACCTCTGCTACAATTTCTGGGGTAATTGGGATTTTTATGTCTCACACCATGGAGATTTCTCCTTGTAGATTCTGAAAGAATTCAAGCATGACATACGTGTCATATTCTTGCAAATGGTTGAAGTACTCCATCCACCCCAGACGATGTAGGATTTCTCTTTCCTGCATTGTTACTTGTAGTAATGTTGTCTCCTTACACACACTTCAGCCATCCATATCTCTGTGAAAAAATAAGAACGAATGTCGTTCCTTTGTGCAAATTTGGTTAGACCAGCTTGGANTCAATATGAGGAAAATATTTGGCAGGTTTTGAGGAGAAGGCTTGTTTTGGGCATTTTTCTGGATTATTTGTGCCTCTTTCAATTGAGGTTCCTAAGCTCCCCAAAACCTGGGATAGTTCTACCTCATAGCTCTTCAAAAATTGTTCTGTCAGATGCTCTAATGCTGGTTGGGTGTCTTCCTGATCATTCCTTTGTAAGGTCTGTTATGCTTTCTCAATTTCTTGATCATTTTCATGTAGAGACTGCTCTGTAAAATCCTGAAATTCTTCAGGATGTTTTGTTGTATCCTGAGTTTCTTCGTTCGTTTCCTGAATTTGTTCAGGGTTTCTTGATCGTTTGCTTCTCCTCCTTCTCTCAATGATGGCTTTAGGAGAAGTCATTTCTCTCTTCCTCTTTTTTGTTAATGCCTGTGTTTGTGAGGTCTGAGCCTTTGTGATTTGGGTAGGGTTTGCCTCAGCTTCAGTTTGAGGAGATGGAATTTCTCTTTGGGAAATGGTCTCTTCTGTATGTCTATCTTTAGTTTCCTTTGGTGGGTCATCATGAAATAATTTGGGTTGTTCTAGTTGTAGAGGTTTGTTGGCCTTAATCAGACTACCTCAGGTCAATTGAGTTTGACTCAGTGCTTTGTTTATCATCAATTTAACTAATCTGTGGTGGATAATAACAGTAATAGGATCCTTAGAGTTTTGTGTTCTCAAGGAAACCTCATGTAATATGTCATTTAGAAAGAAAGGTAAATTAAGTACTAACCTTTTTTTAAAGTCTTCCAACAATTTGAGATGATGAGGTCAAATTGCATTGTATCATCCATCACAGATGATGTACCACTGAATTACACCTGCTATTTACTTCCATGGTTCACTGAGGGTACTGGGATTAAGTCTCTTTCCTTTTATATCCAATTCTTCCCCAGGGTATGTGAAAGATTCCACAACTTCCTTCAGCGTTGTGTATCTTCCTGTCCACTGAATGCCCGTGTTAGGGAGGCCTATGACCTCTGCTACAATTTCTGGGGTAATTGGGATTTTTATGTCTCACACCATGGAGATTTCTCCTTGTAGATTCTGAAAGAATTCAAGCATGACATACGTGTCATATTCTTGCAAATGGTTGAAGTACTCCATCCACCCCAGACGATGTAGGATTTCTCTTTCCTGCATTGTTACTTGTAGTAATGTTGTCTCCTTACACACACTTCAGCCATCCATATCTCTGTGAAAAAATAAGAACGAATGTCGTTCCTTTGTGCAAATTTGGTTAGACCAGCTTGGANACTTCCTCATTCTGAGCTACTGCTTCTTCTACTACTATTTCCTCAGGATATGTCTATATCCCCATAGAGTTTGTAGTGACTGCTTCTTTAGAAAGAGGGTTTCTTCCTTGCACTCCAACCCTTTTGTTTTTATTCCTTATGTGGGCCTTATCTGCTTGTTCTAGCTGCTTTCTCAATTCTTTAATAATTTTCTTGAGTTTGCCCACCTTCTGCTTTAATACTTCAGCCTTCTTAGCTTTCTTCTTCAAAAGTTTGTTTTCCTTTTTCAGCTTTCTAATTCTCTTATGGCTCTTGTCTGATTTCCATTTGTGAGGGGCCTCAAGATCTTCTTCATTCTAGCCAACAGATGGTTGTTCCTTTGTTCCTTCCAAATTCTCTGTCTGTCCAAGAGGGATTCTCATTTAAAAATGAGGTTTTTCCTGTGATGTGTCCTCTAGGAAAGATTTTTCAATATGAGGAAAATATTTGGCAGGTTTTGAGGAGGAGGCTTGTTTTGGGCATTTTTTCTGGATTATTTGTGCCTCTTTCAATTGAGGTTCCTAAGCTCCCCAAAACCTGGGATATTTCTACCTCATAGCTCTTCAAAAATTGTTCTGTCAGATGCTCTAATGCTGGTTGGGTGTCTTCCTGATCATTCCCTTGTAAGGCCTGTTATGCTTTCTCAATTTCTTGATCATTTTCATGTAGAGACTGCTCTGTAAAATCCTGAAATTCTTCAGGATGTTTTGTTGTATCCTAAGTTTCTTCATTCGTTTCCTGAATTTGTTCAGGGTTTCTTGATCGTTTGCTTCTCCTCCTTCTCTCAATGATGGATTTAGGAGCAGTCATTTCTCTCTTCCTCTTTTTTGTTAATTCCTGTGTTTGTGAGGTCCGAGCCTTTGTGATTTGGGTAGGGTTTGCCTCAGCTTCAGTTTGAGGAGATGGAATTTCTCTTTGGGCAATGGTCTCTTCTGTATGTCTATCTTTAGTTTCCTATGGTGGGTCATCATGACATAATTTCGGTTTTTCTAGTTGTAGAGGTCTGTTGGCCTTAATCAGACTACCTCAGGTCAATTGAGTTTGACTCAGTGCTCTATTTATCATCAATTTAACTAATCTGTGGTGGATAATAACAGTAACAGGATCCTTAGAGTTTTTTGTTCTCAAGGCAACCTCATGTAATATGGCATTCAGAAAGAAAGGTAAATTAAGTACTAACCGTTTTTTTAAGGCTGCCAACAATTTGAGATGACGAGGTCAAATTGCATCGTATCATCCATCACAGATGATGTACCACTGAATTACACCTGCCAGTTACTTCCATGGTTCACTGAGGGTACTGGGATTAAGTCTCTTTCCTTTTATATCCAATTCTTCCCCAGGGTATGTGAAAGATTCCACAACTTCCTTCAGCGTTGTGTATCTTCCTGTCCACTGAATGCCCGTGTTAGGGAGGCCTATGACCTCTGCTACAATTTCTGGGGTAATTGGGATTTTTATGTCTCACACCATGGAGATTTCTCCTTGTAGATTCTGAAAGAATTCAAGCATGACATACGTGTCATATTCTTGCAAATGGTTGAAGTACTCCATCCACCCCAGACGATGTAGGATTTCTCTTTCCTGCATTGTTACTTGTAGTAATGTTGTCTCCTTACACACACTTCAGCCATCCATATCTCTGTGAAAAAATAAGAACGAATGTCGTTCCTTTGTGCAAATTTGGTTAGACCAGCTTGGAGAAACAATTACCAAAAATAGAAAATATCAGCAAACAACAAGTGTATAAAAATGTGGGTTTTTCATTTATTATAATCATTACATCTTATCAGAAAGTGTGCCAAGAATCCACTCCCCTCATTAATGTAGAGGTCATCCTCGACCGTCAACGTAGGTGAATGTAATGAGTGTAGGTATTTTCCGGTGAGAGGTAATAATTGCGTTGCCTCTGCCGATGGGGACTAACCATGTATAATTTTCAAAAAAATCACTTTCAACTGAAATCATTAAATGATAGTCCTTTTCCGTGGAAATTTCGAATTTATTATACCTATGCTAAAAAAAATGCTTTATGGATAAATAAACCAAAAGAAATTAAATCTGTTCATTTTTTTTAAAATTCCACATATCATAGTCTTGTTACTTTTCCGAGTTATTGAGTATAACTGACATGATAGCCTCATTATTTGAGTAAAGGAAATATAGAGACACACAAAAACTTGGTGTTTTTAAGATAAACTTCCATACCACAGGAAAAGCCACTATTGCCAGCAGGCGTCCATAGCCTCGGCAGGGTTTCCTTTTAACCCATAGATGAGCCCATATCCTTAATAAATGTTTGAATCATCTTTCCAAAAAAAGACCATTATCCTCGTTTGGTATCCAGATGATGACAATGCCACTCACTAGATTGTAACTTAAGTGAGCAAGCCATCTCATGATGAGACCCCTCGTCCTTTGACAAAAGAAATGTCAAAGTCCATTTCCCTGGTGTGGTAGCCATACTGGGAATGCCACTTAGGTTAGTATCCTATGATCGTGGTAGGTTGGCTCATGATGAGACCCCCTATTCTTTTGTGGGAATTTTTTTATGACTTGTTTATTCATTTTTATTTTTCCTTTGAATTGTCTTTTCCCAAAAAAAAGACCATTATCCTGGTTTGGTAGCCAAATGATGATAATGCCACTCACTAGTTTGTAACTTAAGTGAACAAGCTGGCCCGTGATGAGACCTCTTGTTCTTTGACAAAAAAAATTGTAAAAGGTCATTGCCCTGGTGTGGTAGCCATAGTGGGAATGTCACTTATGTTAGTAACCTATGATCGTGGTAGNCTTCAGCCATCCATATCTCTGTGAAAAAATAAGAACGAATGTCGTTCCTTTGTGCAAATTTGGTTAGACCAGCTTGGAGAAACAATTACCAAAAATAGAAAATATCAGCAAACAATGAGTGTATAAAAATGTGGGTTTTTCATTTATTATAATCATTACATCTTATCAGAAAGTGTGCCAAGCATCCACTCCCCTCATTAATGTAGAGGTCATCCTCGACCGTCAACGTAGGTGAATGTAATGAGTGTAGGTATTTTCCGGTGAGAGGTAATAATTGCGTTGCCGCTGCCGATGGGGACTAACCATGTATAATTTTCAAAAAAATCACTTTCAACTGAAATCATTAAATGATAGTCCTTTTCCGTGGAAATTTCGAATTTATTATACCTATGCTAAAAAAAATGCTTTATGGATAAATAAACCAAAAGAAATTAAATCTGTTCATTTTTTTTTAAATTCCACATATCATAGTCTTGTTACTTTTCCGAGTTATTGAGTATAACTGACATGATAGACTCATTATTTGAGTAAAGGAAATCTAGAGACACACAAAAACTTGGTGTTTTTAAGATAAACTTCCATACCACAGGCAAAGCCACTATTGCCAGCAGGCATCCATAGCCTCGGCAGGGTTGCCTTTTAACCCATAGATGAGCCCGTATCCTTAATAAATGTTTGAATCATCTTTCCAAAAAAAGACCATTATCCTCATTTGGTATCCAGATGATGACAATGCCACTCACTAGATTGTAACTTAAGTGAACAAGCCATCTCATGATGAGACCCCTTGTCCTTTGACAAAAGAAATGTCAAAGTTCATTTCCCTGGTGTGGTAGCGATAGTGGGAATGCCACTTAGGTTAGTATCCTATGATCGTGGTAGGTTGGCTCATGATGAGACCCCCTATTCTTTTGTGGGAATTTTTTTATGACTTGTTTATTCATTTTTATTTTTCCTTTGAATTGTCTTTTCCCAAAAAAAAGACCATTATCCTGGTTTGGTAGCCAAATGATGATAATGCCACTCACTAGTTTGTAACTTAAGTGAACAAGYTGGCCCGTGATGAGACCTCTTGTTCTTTGACAAAAAAAATTGTAAAAGGTCATTGCCCTGGTGTGGTAGCCATAGTGGGAATGTCACTTATGTTAGTAACCTATGATCGTGGTAGGTTGGCTTGTGGAGAGACCCCCTATTCTTTGTGGGAAAATTTTATTATTATTTTTGTATTTTTTTTAAGGGAGCCTCATCTACTCCTTAAGAGTAAGGGATGGTATAAAGAAGTGTAAGTATGCCAAGTAAAAGTGTTCTTAAGACTCTTTATAATATGAAGGAAAAATATCATTAAGGTATATTTGTATGTATACAGGGAAAATAAACAAATTATGGTGGTTACTGATTATGAACAAGGTTTAAGGTATTTCGAAGAGATTAATCNTTACTTCCATGGTTCACTGAGGGTACTGGGATTAAGTCTCTTTCCTTTTATATCCAATTCTTCCCCAGGGTATGTGAAAGATTCCACAACTTCCTTCAGCGTTGTGTATCTTCCTGTCCACTGAATGCCCGTGTTAGGGAGGCCTATGACCTCTGCTACAATTTCTGGGGTAATTGGGATTTTTATGTCTCACACCATGGAGATTTCTCCTTGTAGATTCTGAAAGAATTCAAGCATGACATACGTGTCATATTCTTGCAAATGGTTGAAGTACTCCATCCACCCCAGACGATGTAGGATTTCTCTTTCCTGCATTGTTACTTGTAGTAATGTTGTCTCCTTACACACACTTCAGCCATCCATATCTCTGTGAAAAAATAAGAACGAATGTCGTTCCTTTGTGCAAATTTGGTTAGACCAGCTTGGAAAAACAATTACCAAAAATAGAAAATATCAACAAACAACGAATGTATAAAAATGTGGGTTTTTCATTTATTCTAATCATTACATCTTATCAGAAAGTGTGCCAAGCATCCACTCCCCTCATTAATGTAGAGGTCATCCTCGACTGTCAACGTAGGTGAATGTAATGAGTGTAGGTATTTTCCAGTGAGAGGTAATAATTGCGTTGCCGCCGTCGATGGGGACTAACCATGTATAATTTTCAAAAAAATCACTTTCAACCGAAATCATTAAATGATAGTCCTTTTCCATGGAAATTTCGAATTTATTATACCTATGCTAAAAAAAATGTTTTATGGATAAATAAACCAAAAGAAATTAAATCTGTTCATTTTTTTTAAAATTCCACATATCATAGTCTTGTTACTTTTCTGAGTTATTGAGTATAACTGACATGATAGCCTCATTATTTGAGTAAAGGAAATCTAGAGACACACAAAAACTTGGTGTTTTTAAGATAAACTTCCATACCACAGGCAAAGCCACTATTGCCAACAGGCGTCCATAGCCTCGACAGGGTTGCCTTTTAACCCATAGATGAGCTCGTATCCTTAATAAATGTTTGAATCATCTTTCCAAAAAAATACCATTATCCTGGTTTGGTATCCAGATGATGACAATGCCACTCACTAGATTGTAACTTAAGTGAACAAGCCATCTCATGATGAGACCCCTTGTCCTTTGACAAAAGAAATGTCAAAGTCCATTTCCCTGGTGTGGTAGCCATAGTGGGAATGCCATTTAGGTTAGTATCCTATGATTGTGGTAGGTTGGCTCGTGATGAGACCCCCTATTCTTTTGTGGGAATTTTTTTATGACTTGTTTATTCATTTTTATTTTTTCTTTGAATTGTCTTTTCCCAAAAAAACGACCATTATCCTGGTTTGGTAGCCAAATGATGATAATGCCACTCACTAGTTTGTAACTTAAGTGAACAAGTTGGCCCGTGATGAGACCTCTTGTTCTTTGACAAAAAAAATTGTAAAAGGTCATTGCCCTGGTGTGGTAGCCATAGTGGGAATGTCACTTATGTTAGTAACCTATGATCGTGGTAGGTTGGCTTGTGGAGAGACCCCCTATTCTTTGTGGGAAAATTTTATTATTATTTTTGTATTTTTTTTAAGGGAGCCTCATCTACTCCTTAAGAGTAAGGGATGGTATAAAGAAGTGTAAGTATGCCAAGTAAAAGTGTTCTTAAGACTCTTTATAATATGAAGGAAAAATATCATTAAGGTATATTTGTATGTATACAGGGAAAATAAACAAATTATGGTGGTTACTGATTATGAACAAGGTTTAAGGTATTTCGAAGAGATTAATCCCAAAAGAAATTTGATAATGTATGGTAGATAATCCAAAAAATAATGACAGATCGCGGTGATGACAGTTAGAAGTAGTGCTGGTGAAAATTATTTGGTGAAAGCCGCACCCCAAAGGAATGGTTAGCGTTTTAACAGTAATGAAGAAAAGGAACAGTAAAATGAACAGGAACGATACTCAGAGGAACAAAAAGCATGCGAAAGGAACAAAAGTTGTTCTGTTCAAAAGGAACAACAAGCGCGCAAAAGGAACAACAGTTATTCCATTCAAAAGGAACAACAAGCGCACGAAAGGAAGAATAGTTGTTCCTTTCAAAATGAAGAGAAAGCAAACGAAAGGAACAACAGTTGTTCCTTTCAAAAGGAACAACAATTACAACAAAGGACGACATCTGTCAATTTTTTAACCATTTGAAATAGGAAATTTTGGAAACCTCCCATGGAAATGTGCTTTGTTTGAATCTAAGGTTGATTAGTCATCAACCAAATTCATTCGATTATTATGGGTTGATTTATTTCAAAATCAATTATTGGATGGTTTGTTAATGTTAAGAGTTCATTATAGTGGCCCGATTTCTGCTGTGGAACGTGACATACTCATTTCTCTGCGAAAGACAGGGTCTATGTGATAAGATAAAGCAAGAGTATGGAACAAAAATGAGTGCTAATTGTGTTCATTACAATTATCTTCCCTGGTTCCTATTTCCTAAGTGACTTTTCATAAAACTAAAAGAAAGGAAAACAACTCAATTAGATATATATATAAAAATATATATACATTATGTATAGTGTCGACAACATTCATCATTTATGGGGTTGGGGTGGCTGGGTTACCTTCCTAGTGAGACAGAATCTGCATGGTAGGGTATTTACTTACTTCTTGATAGAAAGAATCTTTTGAAGGTGGTTGATGGTAAAGTCCCCGTCAATGTCCATTGACTAGAAAGGGAGATCTAGACCCATCGATGGTGATTAAAGTGACCATGCCATTATCATGGAATTCATTAATTTCATATGGCCCTAGACATCATATCTGTAATTTTCTAGGAAAATCCTGAAATCTAGAATCATAGAGAAGCGCCCAGTCACCTTTATTGAATGATTTCTTCTTGATATGCTTGTCATGCCAGGTCACTCTCTATTGCTGACTAACAACTATGCGCTCCACAACATACAAGCGTTTTTCCTGCAATCTGTTGAGTTGATGAAGGTGTTGTTTATGTGCTTCTATAAGATCTAGTCCAATTTCCTTGGCCATCCTTAGGGTCTTCATCTCGAATTTGATTGGGAATATGGGTTCTTTACCATAAACTAAGTGGTAAGGCGAGTATCCAGTGGTGTTATGCAATGTTGCACAATAAGCCCATAAGGAATTTGGGAGCTCAATAGCCCAACTCTGTCGATTTATTAAGACAAACTTTGTCAGGATTGCCTCTAGGACCTTATTGGTGCTTTCTACCTGCTTGTTTTCCTGTGGGTGGTATGGAGAAGTAACTATGTGCTTGATATGATAACTTTCCATGGTGGCAGTGATTCTATGGCCTGTAAATTGTGACCCTCCATCAGTGATTACTTCTCTGGGTAGTCCATAGCGTACACATAATTTGAAAAGAAATTTGATGACTACTTCTTCTGTTGCATTTGGTAAGGCTTCTTCCTCTACCCATTTGGTCATGTAATCTGTTGCAATGATAATGTAGGACTTTTTATTTGACTTTGGATTGAAGGGGCCAATGAAGTCCATTTCCCATATTTCAAATGGTTCTACGACTACTTGTGCTTTCAAGGGCATTTCATGAGCTTGGCCTAGTTTCCCCATCCGCTGACAACTGTCGCAGGTCTGGACGTATTTTTTTGCATCTTTGAATACTGAGGGATAATAATAGCCCATTTGTAAAATTTTGTGTCCAGTCCTGCAGTTTGCAAAATGCCCCCCACAGGGCTCATTATGTCCTGCCTTCTGTATGTCATAGATTTCAACATCTAGTACGCATCTGTGGATCTGCAGATCAACTCTTGTGTGGAAGAGATATCCACTGATCCAAGTGAATCATGCACTACGGTGGACAATCAATATTCTTTCCCTTGATGATAGATGTGCTGGTAATTTTCCCATTGCCAAATAATTTTCCACATCAGCGTACCAAGGAGGTTTTGTGGTGATGGAAAACAGATGCTCATCTGGAAATTGATCCTCAACTGTTAAGGAGTCTTTTGTTTTGGGTATGTG
>JZKD02S1913211.1:244633-260908 GCA_000966675.3 Picea glauca
ATATATATATATATATATATATATTCAAAACATAATTCAACATTTCAAAGGGTTTTAACAAATGTGCCACTATCCATGGCCACATTCATACCCAATGCACTCTTGCATTGTTATTTAAGTTTGTCACACTTTACGACCAGTTCTTCGCCATGGGGTGTTGGAATTTAACCAACCTTTTCCTCATATGGTTTATTTGTTTTTCTTTCATTCTTATAGCAATACCATACTGCCTGCTATAGGTTGATCACGATCCCAAATCAGTACACATGAACTCAAAAGTTTCACATGAATTCCTTTACACATTTCTTGATTGTCAATGCATTGATGACATATCAGTTCATGAATACTTCCAACGGTTACAAATAGTGTTTACTACCAGAGGTTCATACCTCCATCATTCATATTCTCCTTCCTGAGTCATATCTTACTTGGGTATCCAAGGCATACCACTGCCTTTCAAATCATGCATAACACTAACATAATAAAATATTTCAGAAGGGGTTCTTACCAAATCCCTTCATACCTTATGCCACATAGGCATGGATATCTTTATACCAGTTCTTGGCTGCTAGCACTCTCTCTCTGATATTATCCCATCAGTGGTGCTCCATGGGGATTTTTAAAATCCCTTCAATAATCGTTCAAGAAGAACCTTCTCATAGTCATTCTTTGATTGGGGTTGTTCATTATTGGAAACTGTCTTTCTCAACAGTTCCAATATTATTTATCTCTACACATGATATACATCATAAGCACATTAGTCGTCATGCAAATTAAAATGCAAGTATCATATCATTTAAATTAATAAAATATTTTCAGGCATGTCCTAGCATATCTGTATGCACTTCATCACATTATCCCTAATGTTTCCACAAGTACAACATAAACAGATTTTTTGATTGTATCTTCGACAATACAATCCTTATCATTTATGGTGTCAAGACATTTTTATTTTTTTTGGTGTACCATATTTCTCATCCAAGGGAAAACATAATACTCAGCAAGGAAAGAATTGAGGACTCTCCCCTTTTTCCAACTCTTCCTATACTGCCTGGGACTTTTCAGCCCAGTTGAGTTTTCTCTAAGGTTTCACTGCCTTTTCTTAATCATGGTGTCAACCAAGCCTAATCAGTTAAACGTACTCATTTATTCATTTAATCATACTCAAGGGGTTTACTTTCCTTTTATCAACTATACCGGTTTCCACAACTGCTCTTTTAATCCTACGGCTCTGTTAAACAATTTAGGGTTCTTAGGGTGAGGAAAGTGTTCCTCCTTTTCTCCCCCTTTTACTTATGAAATCTACTTCTTATTGTGATCTTTCTGTTGTTTTCCTGAGCATCCATGGGTTAGGCTCATCCTAACTCTTAGGATACATCAGCATGTTTAAATAGAAAAAATCGTTTTCCCATAATGAATCATGAACCTGTGCATCCTGCACATCATTACTCGGTCCTAAGAGTGGTTATCATTTAGTTGTTAGTCTTCCACCTACACATTTATTTTAAAATGTTATCCAGGATTCTTACATATATATAAGCTCGTAGCCCCCTGCTTAATTCTCAACAGTCATTAAGGTTGTGACTCTGTTCTTTTGATAGAGTCCTTACACAGTTTCTTCACAGGGAACTCCTTCAGCATGCAACTTCCTTATTGTATGTCCATCACTATCTGTGATGGACTTAGCCTTGAGTTAGTTCTAGTTATTTACCAAATATTCTCCTTAAGGAATATAAACATGCATCTTTGTTAACTTATATCTATGATGTACTTAATCATTTTCATAATCCTAAGTCTGCATTTAGCTGCCATAGGTATAATTTACAGCCCACATGCATCTTTACTGTTAAGATTAGTCAACTCAGGATTGTTCACCATCCTTCTCATGTGATGATCAAAGGCATAATCATGTGTCTCTTATTATGACAAGAGAGCATCTTTGCTCATTTACTTTTTATCTAATTATATTAGTATTTCCTGAGGAGATGGGATACATTCCCCTCAGGCTATTATTTGGAACAGAACTTTCATGACTCCCCATAATGGAGCCAGCTATGCATTCATAGTATTCATTTAATCTGGACAAGTGAAATGCTTGCCTCATGTTTCATTCATCGGGGAAATCATATCGTTCCTATAACTATACTCTTACATCATACACGTGCATTACTTGAACGTTTAATATCATTCATACCTTACTGGTATTAATATCAAGCTTCCTACTATGAAGCTTCACAATGCATTAAAATCATGCACTCAAGTATAATTAAACACAGTTAAGTATTCATCATACTAGCTCACGCCTTCTCCTCACGCGACCACCGGCGGTGACCACGATCCGAACTAAAAGGCGCTTCACATTTCAGAATTTTGGGATTCCTGTTGGAAGGAACTCTGGTTCCTTGATTCTCAAAATCCAAAAACCCGAAAGACCAAGGCTAAGGTTTTCTCATCTCTTTTATCCACATGACCCTTCATTTGGTACCTGGGTTCAACTCTTAGACACGCATTGGGATCCTGTGTTTCGGCGAATCCGCGGACAACGCTCCACCGTTTCCCCAAAATTCTGATCCTTGAGGGTCTGGCAACCTGTATCCCATGATCTAGATCTCTCTGCCAATCAACAGTCCTGATCAAATCTTGGTTTTCCACCTTTCAGGATTCTGGCAAAGTCTTCACCTGCTAACTCTCGATTTTGAATCCCTGAAATATGTATGCATCAGATCAACGATCCACCACCTGTCTCGATCCAACGGCTCAGGTTGGATGTCGGGATTTAGTGACATGCGAGCCCTAAAAACTCTATCCATTGACTTCTAAACCTCCGACTCCCGAAGATCCAATTACACCGTGTCTACGGTTTAGGTCATCCACTAACCAACGACCCTGATGGAATAGGTGATTTACCTTGTGCGACTTTGGGAAAGTATTCGTTTCTAGTTTCCCAATAGATGAAACCTCGAATCTCTAGATCAACGACTCTCATTGATTCCAATATAACAGATAATATTCCTCCTGAGCTTGTGAGTGATGAGAGGTTATAAGCCTTATCTTCTCCACTAATCTACTAGATCTAACGGTTCATGGAATTTTGGTATTCCTTCCTCCGAGAATTTCACCGTCTGTTCATATTTTCAATGATTTCCAGCCACAAACTTGGCATCAACTCTTCTGGAATTCAACCTCTGTGTTCAATCTCTGGAGCTTTCAAATTTTAACACAAGTTTGTTTCTATACGCACTCCTTGCATTCTATATGTACACTCAACATACAAAATTTCCCCACTATCTTCAACTATTCACATTCAAGCTTTATTATCACTATTAATTAGCATATCCCTACTCTGATAAGAGTAGTTACCATTTTAACAAAGGGGTTAAAGAAATTCCTCTGCTGAAATTCAACAAGATTTCCCAAAATCACAGGTTCAATCTACAGTCCTTCTCCTCAAGGAGTAAATGCAGATAACAACATCTCCTTACGCGACTTGTACATGAGCCCAAGCAGGCCAAGTGTTGTAACCATGCTTTGATACCATTTTTTCACACACCCACTATAGGGTATATAATAAAAATCAAATTTCTCTTTCTTAGTTAGTCGAATCCTTCATCCATGGTCTCTAATCCTAGTCAATGGACCTTCAAAGTTCTTGAGCTAAAGAAGCTCTTCGATTCCCTGCTGGAATCTCACGAAAAAATCCACAGGTCCCTTAATAGAACTCTGCCTACATGACTAAGCACCAAGCATGAGCTCCCTCCTCCACATGACCACTACTCATGACCACAGAGCTAAATCAAAAGGCATGTCGCATTCTGTGATATCGGGGATCCCAATGTCAAGCACCTTGTTCCTATGAATCTCAAAAACTAGAAAAGGGCTAACGGGTGGTAATCCCCTCCCCTATCTCGACCTCGTGTGACCACTACCCAATGATCACGCTCTTATCGCAAATGGGTGCTACTAGGAATCGACTTTCATCTTTTCGGTGGCAAGGAACCCTTGTCCCTTCAATCCCTGAAACCTGAAACAGGGCTAAGGTGCTTGGCTCCTTCCCTTATCTCCACTCACACAACCTTTTCCTATGACCTAGGGCTACTCCTCCATGTCATTCGGATTTCGTAATTCAGGAAATCATGATGAAGTGCCCCTCCTCCTTTCCTTTTCAACTCCCCAAAACCTGGTGACCTGATACCATCTGGATCTATGGTCTAGATCCTCCACTTGATCAACGACCCAGATTAAATCCCGGCATTATACTTTTTGGGATTCTGGCGGGGTCTTCACTCCTATTTCCCCGATGACCAAATCCTTGGGGCTTCAGGATCTTTGCCACACGTCCTCCCCAATGGTCAGTCCTCGTTGATATAGATGTGACGGTCCAGATTTATCACGACCCAGCGGTCATGATTCGTTGTTGGTCATTCCTAGTCAACAGTATAGGGAAGTCTTCTCCTGTGATTTCCCGGTGTCGAAATGCTGACTAGCAGCCACGTGTCCCCTCCGATGGATGGCTAGGAATTTATCCACAATCAATAGTTTTGATCTTTTTGGGATGATCAACGGTCGTGATCTTATCGCGAGTTTTCACTTTGTGATTTTCCTCCGGTCTTCATCCTCATTTTCTCGATGTCTAGAACCCTAATGGATTTAGATCTTTGCCATGTGTCCTCTAAAAATGGATGGTCTAGATCTGTTCTCGGGACTTTAACGGGTCTCTCTCTCTTTCTTATACGAGGGTTAACCTTGCACACATTCTCTCGAATTCGACGACTATTGTTCCTCGGCGCTAGATTTGATGATCCAGATCAAATCTTTTCCCTCCGTGTTTTCTCTGAGTCTCCCGTTTCAGAATTTTCCTTTGGAGACAACCTCCCCCTGTTCTTCGGACTTTTGGTAATCATTGTTCTGAATCCCTTTCTTCCCATTGGAAGAAATCAACGGTCGATCATTTCTCTTGATCGACGACTCTTATTCCTCCTAAACTTTGAGCGTTCAACAGTCTCGCTATTAACCTCCTTGCAAATTCATTAGATCTAATGATCATGACAGACCTCAGATCCTACGAAAGGATGTCATCCATTCATCTTCCAAATGAAGGGATACTCCCTTTCGTTACTTGAACTTCTCTCTATCCTTCCTGAGCTTTGTCAGATATGAAGGACTTAAGAGCTTCACGCTCTTTCTCCTAGACTAAAACACCTAAAGGGATCTTCCGCACAACTATTGCCCTTCTTCATCAAGTCTAGGGATTTAGGGGTTCTGGGTTTCTATTTTCCTCATTGAGAGCCTGTGTGTGTCTGCACTACCTCTCCTTAGCTTAACAAACATCATCCTCCAAGGGAATCTGACAATTAGGAAGGTTGGCATGCATACATGAAATTGTGTCCACAGTCAACAAACACACAGTTCCTGACTCTGGCTTATGCCACCACAGGACACAAGTATTTATGCGTATAAAACATATCCTAACCATATAATTTCTTACTAGCCTAATTATACAACCAAACAATAAAGAAAGGGGTACAGTATATCCATTAAGAAATCATGCACAATTCCTGAAACATACANAGCTTTATTATCACTATTAATTAGCATATCCCTACTCTGATAAGAGTAGTTACCATTTTAACAAAGGGGTTAAAGAAATTCCTCTGCTGAAATTCAACAAGATTTCCCAAAATCATAGGTTCAATCTGCAGTCCTTCTCCTCAAGGAGTAAATGCAGATAACAACATCTCCTTACGCGACTTGTACATGAGCCCAAGCGGGCCAAGTGTTGTAACCATGCTTTGATACCATTTTGTCACACACCCACTATAGGGCATATAATAAAAATCAAATTTCTCTTTCTTAGTTAGTTGAATCCTTCATCCATGGTCTCTAATCCTAGTCAATGGACCTTCAAAGTTCTTGAGCTGAAGCAGCTCTTCAATTCCCTGCTGGAATCTCACGAAAAAATCCACAGGTCCCTTAATAGAACTCTACCTGCATGACTAAGCACCAAGCATGAGCTCCCTCCTCCACATGACCACTACTCATGACCACAGAGCTAAATCAAAAGGCATGTCGCATTCTGTGATATCGGGGATCCCAATGTCAAGCACCTTGTTCCTATGAATCTCAAAAACTAGAAAAGGGCTAACGGGTGGTAATCCCCTCCCCTATCTCGACCTCGTGTGACCACTACCCAATGATCACGCTCTTATCGCAAATGGGTGCTACTAGGAATCGACTTTCATCTTTTCGGTGGCAAGGAACCCTTGTCCCTTCAATCCCTGAAACCTGAAACAGGGCTAAGGTGCTTGGCTCCTTCCCTTATCTCCACTCACACAACCTTTTCCTATGACCTAGGGCTACTCCTCCATGTCATTCGGATTTCGTAATTCAGGAAATCATGATGAAGTGCCCCTCCTCCTTTCCTTTTCAACTCCCCAAAACCTGGTGACCTGATACCATCTGGATCTATGGTCTAGATCCTCCACTTGATCAACGACCCAGATTAAATCCCGGCATTATACTTTTTGGGATTCTGGCGGGGTCTTCACTCCTATTTCCCCGATGACCAAATCCTTGGGGCTTCAGGATCTTTGCCACACGTCCTCCCCAATGGTCAGTCCTCGTTGATATAGATGTGACGGTCCAGATTTATCACGACCCAGCGGTCATGATTCGTTGTTGGTCATTCCTAGTCAACAGTATAGGGAAGTCTTCTCCTGTGATTTCCCGGTGTCGAAATGCTGACTAGCAGCCACGTGTCCCCTCCGATGGATGGCTAGGAATTTATCCACAATCAATAGTTTTGATCTTTTTGGGATGATCAACGGTCGTGATCTTATCGCGAGTTTTCACTTTGTGATTTTCCTCCGGTCTTCATCCTCATTTTCTCGATGTCTAGAACCCTAATGGATTTAGATCTTTGCCATGTGTCCTCTAAAAATGGATGGTCTAGATCTGTTCTCGGGACTTTAACGGGTCTCTCTCTCTTTCTTATACGAGGGTTAACCTTGCACACATTCTCTCGAATTCGACGACTATTGTTCCTCGGCGCTAGATTTGATGATCCAGATCAAATCTTTTCCCTCCGTGTTTTCTCTGAGTCTCCCGTTTCAGAATTTTCCTTTGGAGACAACCTCCCCCTGTTCTTCGGACTTTTGGTAATCATTGTTCTGAATCCCTTTCTTCCCATTGGAAGAAATCAACGGTCGATCATTTCTCTTGATCGACGACTCTTATTCCTCCTAAACTTTGAGCGTTCAACAGTCTCGCTATTAACCTCCTTGCAAATTCATTAGATCTAATGATCATGACAGACCTCAGATCCTACGAAAGGATGTCATCCATTCATCTTCCAAATGAAGGGATACTCCCTTTCGTTACTTGAACTTCTCTCTATCCTTCCTGAGCTTTGTCAGATATGAAGGACTTAAGAGCTTCACGCTCTTTCTCCTAGACTAAAACACCTAAAGGGATCTTCCGCACAACTATTGCCCTTCTTCATCAAGTCTAGGGATTTAGGGGTTCTGGGTTTCTATTTTCCTCATTGAGAGCCTGTGTGTGTCTGCACTACCTCTCCTTAGCTTAACAAACATCATCCTCCAAGGGAATCTGACAATTAGGAAGGTTGGCATGCATACATGAAATTGTGTCCACAGTCAACAAACACACAGTTCCTGACTCTGGCTTATGCCACCACAGGACACAAGTATTTATGCGTATAAAACATATCCTAACCATATAATTTCTTACTAGCCTAATTATACAACCAAACAATAAAGAAAGGGGTACAGTATATCCATTAAGAAATCATGCACAATTCCTGAAACATACACAGTATAACCAATTCCTACATAGTTATAGCTAAATTACACAGGGTAGGAGATCGCTTATCTATTACAGATTGTCGCCAAACAACTAACTATGGGTGTTCGTCCTTTCACCCGACAATAGGCTCAAAGACATTCATTCTTAGCACTCTGGCCACCCCCGTGCCAAGCCATGATATCACAAGGGAGTTCTCACAGTTCTCAAGAGTGCTTCCTCTGTTCCATATTCTGCTCGAGTTCTATTCTCTACAGTTCTCAGAGATTTCTCTTTGTTATGGCCTCAGCGGGGTTCAGCAGATTCTCACCCCAGCATCAAACTCACAGCCTTCTGATCATGCTCTCCAGGAGAGCTACGCGCATCTCCACTACGAGCTTCCACTCCTTTCTGGACTCTCTTNACCCTTGGCATTGTGTTCTCATGTGGTTAATAACCACAATGCTTGAATGTTAACTTTGTATTGTCCATGAAATTTGGATTTCAACTCTACACATTGAGGCAATCTCCATGGGCACTTAAAACCTTTAATTGAACTATTATTCAGGCTAGTCGATGCTTGTCTTCGTGCATACTTGGATACTATGCGTCCTCATGGCCTCTCATGCTTCTTCAAGTGGTATTCAATGAGTGTCTTCTCCTTAAGACTTGAATTCAGTGGTTTCTTTCAAAATCAACATGATCTGTTTTGACATATGGATACTTTGCTCCCAAGTTTTACCTTCTTTCTAGACCTCTACCACCTTAACATTTCTCCTTGTAGCACTTTTTGTTGATACTAGTTGTGAATTTTGCCTTGCAACTTGGCTCTCAGTGATATTGATCTAGCCCTGGATTGGTACTTACTCGGATTCCATAGTTTTCAATGTCAACAACATCTTGAACTTAGCTTCTTGCAATAATTTGAGTCTCTTATGGCGTGAGAAGACCTGTATGATAACTTCACATGCAAAATTTGAAATATTACCTTATTAAATGATCATCAATATTGTTCCAAAACAACACCATCGTTGATGAAACAAAAAACCATTATAATCCTTTTCAATAATGTAGCTGACAGATCTCGGTGGTGTTCTCCTCATGGCATGCATTTGGTGCTAAATGTTGGACACCTGTTTATTCATTTGACACTTGTGTGTCGATGTGTGGAGCACAAATGATTCACCTTGTATCCTTTTAGTGTCATGTGTGTTATCGATTAAACATTTGTGTTGCCTTGTTCTATGATGATGATATGTTTTATTTTCTTATACTAGGATATATCCCACATCCATCAGGTAAGCAATAAGTATATTGTTTATATATGCTAATGATCCCAATGCAATTCAATGAGTTGTTTGGCATGATCTCATGAGCTTGGCGCTGGGCACTTGGCTTGAGCGTGGATTTGTGTTTCATGTGATTGCTAACCCATGTGTTGAGTTGGTGAGAGGTGTTGGATTGTGGATTTAGGCCTTCGATGCTTGATGGGATAATTTGGCCGGCGGGCCCAATAATTTTTCCAATTAAAATAGTGACACTGTGAATAGGCACCAGAGCCATAATTTTCTAAAAGGAAAAATTTTTATATATTTGCCCAAAAGAACCCTAGGGATTTTTTTTTCCAAACAATTACTTGCCCAATATCCATCACAGACCCAATACCATTTTAATTTAGCATATAACACAATAAGAAATCTAGGTTGTGCTACATAAACAACTTCTTTTATACAATGCTCATTTACAAGTTAGCTTCTGATACTAACATTGGCTCGTTATGGGGATGCCATACTCCCAACGAGCTGCCAAGAACATGTAGATCAATGTGCCTTCCTCATTGATGTACCTTAAACTTGCATCTTATAACTACAAACCAATTTTCCCGACATTGGATACTTTCATCTTTGCAAACATCCACCATCCTGTGTTGTGCCTAATCCATGGGCTAGTGGAGTCTTATTATTGCAAACTGAAACAGGCTTAAAACTAAAAATATATATGCTCAAAACATGAAATTATTCCACCTATCCTAATTCTAACCAAATGTACTACTACCAAATCAAGTAAAGGCATGCTTCCAATGAATCTGTACAAGTATTTGACTAACTGGTGAAAATATTGATCTGATTCTGACAAATAAAGAGACCCATAGCATATCAAAGTGAAATTGAAAAGGGTAGAAAATCCAACCCTTGATGAACAAGAATAATTTGTCATTTGAAGTACTCAAAAAATCTATATAATCAACAAAAGGATCATGAAAACTATATAAAAATACCTTTTCTTGATGTGTCAGTGGAAGATCAAAAGGTCTCTGCATACCCTGTTCCTCATGATAGTTGCCACTTTCAGNACCCTTGGCATTGTGTTCTCATGTGGTTAATAACCACAATGCTTGAATGTTAACTTTGTATTGTCCATGAAATTTGGATTTCAACTCTACACATTGAGGCAATCTCCATGGGCACTTAAAACCTTTAATTGAACTATTATTCAGGCTAGTCGATGCTTGTCTTCGTGCATACTTGGATACTATGCGTCCTCATGGCCTCTCATGCTTCTTCAAGTGGTATTCAATGAGTGTCTTCTCCTTAAGACTTGAATTCAGTGGTTTCTTTCAAAATCAACATGATCTGTTTTGACATATGGATACTTTGCTCCCAAGTTTTACCTTCTTTCTAGACCTCTACCACCTTAACATTTCTCCTTGTAGCACTTTTTGTTGATACTAGTTGTGAATTTTGCCTTGCAACTTGGCTCTCAGTGATATTGATCTAGCCCTGGATTGGTACTTACTCGGATTCCATAGTTTTCAATGTCAACAACATCTTGAACTTAGCTTCTTGCAATAATTTGAGTCTCTTATGGCGTGAGAAGACCTGTATGATAACTTCACATGCAAAATTTGAAATATTACCTTATTAAATGATCATCAATATTGTTCCAAAACAACACCATCGTTGATGAAACAAAAAACCATTATAATCCTTTTCAATAATGTAGCTGACAGATCTCGGTGGTGTTCTCCTCATGGCATGCATTTGGTGCTAAATGTTGGACACCTGTTTATTCATTTGACACTTGTGTGTCGATGTGTGGAGCACAAATGATTCACCTCGTATCCTTTTAGTGTCATGTGTGTTATCAATTGAACATTTGTGTTGCCTTGTTCTATGATGCTGATATGTTTTATTTTCTTATACTAGGATATATCCCACATCCATCAGGTAAGAAATAAGTATATTGTTTATATATGCTAATGATCCCAATGCAATTCAATGAGTTGTTTGGCATGATCTCATGAGCTTGGCATTGGGCACTTGGTTTGAGCGTGGATTTTTGTTTCATGTGATTGCTAACCCATGTGTTGAGTTGATGAGAGGTGTTGGATTGTGGATTTAGGTCTTCGATGCTTGATGGGATAATTTGGCCGGCGGGCCCAATAATTTTTCCAATTAAAATAGTGACACTGTGAATAGGCACCAGAGCCATAATTTTCTAAAAGGAAAATTTTTTATATGTTTTCCCAAAAGAACCCTAGGGAATTTTTTTTCCAAACAATTACTTGCCCAATATCCATCACAGACCCAATACCATTTTAATTTAGCATATAACACAATAAGAAATCTAGGTTGTGCTACATAAACAACTTCTTTTATACAATGCTCATTTACAAGTTAGCTTCTGATACTAACATTGGCTCGTTATGGGGATGCCATACTCCCAACGAGCTGCCAAGAACATGTAGATCAATGTGCCTTCCTCATTGATGTACCTTAAACTTGCATCTTATAACTACAAACCAATTTTCCCGACATTGGATACTTTCATCTTTGCAAACATCCACCATCCTGTGTTGTGCCTAATCCATGGGCTAGTGGAGTCTTATTATTGCAAACTGAAACAGGCTTAAAACTAAAAATATATATGCTCAAAACATGAAATTATTCCACCTATCCTAATTCTAACCAAATGTACTACTACCAAATCAAGTAAAGGCATGCTTCCAATGAATCTGTACAAGTATTTGACTAACTGGTGAAAATATTGATCTGATTCTGACAAATAAAGAGACCCATAGCATATCAAAGTGAAATTGAAAAGGGTAGAAAATCCAACCCTTGATGAACAAGAATAATTTGTCATTTGAAGTACTCAAAAAATCTATATAATCAACAAAAGGATCATGAAAACTATATAAAAATACCTTTTCTTGATGTGTCAGTGGAAGATCAAAAGGTCTCTGCATACCCTGTTCCTCATGATAGTTGCCACTTTCAGCTGTCTGCAAATCTAAACATGGTTGTGGGTTGATTTCACTGCTACTTAATTCAATAAAATTTGATATAGGTATCATCTCTTCTTCATTTAAATACTCATCAAAAATAGGTGAGCTAAAAACATTTGAGTCTTGCAAAGAATAACAAACAACCTATTGATTTTTAAAAATATCTCCTATCACTTCATGATCAAATTCCTTTTGCACGAGACTATAACAAATTTCAAACTTCTCTTGAACAAAAAAATTTGAAATATTTTCTTCAAGTATAAACTCTTCCTCAGTTTCTCTTTCAACAAGATCTTCACAGAGCTCATCATACAAGAAACACTCTACTATCTGATGACTATCAATTTTAAACCTTTCATGACATTCTTCAAGAAGTGTGTCAAGAGAATAATACCTTTTACAATGATTGATGAATACTTCATGGAATTCCCTCAATGAAGATATGCTCGATGAAGGCAAGGACCAGTGCCACTTTCATCCATCTCCCTCCAATGAATACATAAACATCTTCATACAAGCATCCTCATGATGTTTTTCTAGCTGATCTATGTATACATGAAACTTTACGAGGTGATTTGAAGGATCATATTCCTTGCTTTCTTTGAAACCTGGAAGGAAGTCTCCCCAAATATCCATAGTAGGAACAACATTAGGAAAGTCGTTAATATCAATAAAATTCAAAGGAGAAAACCTCACATCCAAAATGGCTTTCATTCGATCATTTAATGCCATTCTAGATCTTCCTCAGTGGAGTCATTTATGAATTGTTGAACGGTGNTTTTTTTTCCAAACAATTACTTGCCCAATATCCATCACAGACCCAATACCATTTTAATTTAGCATATAACACAATAAGAAATCTAGGTTGTGCTACATAAACAACTTCTTTTATACAATGCTCATTTACAAGTTAGCTTCTGATACTAACATTGGCTCGTTATGGGGATGCCATACTCCCAACGAGCTGCCAAGAACATGTAGATCAATGTGCCTTCCTCATTGATGTACCTTAAACTTGCATCTTATAACTACAAACCAATTTTCCCGACATTGGATACTTTCATCTTTGCAAACATCCACCATCCTGTGTTGTGCCTAATCCATGGGCTAGTGGAGTCTTATTATTGCAAACTGAAACAGGCTTAAAACTAAAAATATATATGCTCAAAACATGAAATTATTCCACCTATCCTAATTCTAACCAAATGTACTACTACCAAATCAAGTAAAGGCATGCTTCCAATGAATCTGTACAAGTATTTGACTAACTGGTGAAAATATTGATCTGATTCTGACAAATAAAGAGACCCATAGCATATCAAAGTGAAATTGAAAAGGGTAGAAAATCCAACCCTTGATGAACAAGAATAATTTGTCATTTGAAGTACTCAAAAAATCTATATAATCAACAAAAGGATCATGAAAACTATATAAAAATACCTTTTCTTGATGTGTCAGTGGAAGATCAAAAGGTCTCTGCATACCCTGTTCCTCATGATAGTTGCCACTTTCAGCTGTCTGCAAATCTAAACATGGTTGTGGGTTGATTTCACTACTACTTAATTCAATAAAATTTGATATAGGTATCATCTCTTCTTCATTTAAATACTCATCAAAAATAGGTGAGCTAAAAACATTTGAGTCTTGCAAAGAATAACAAACAAACTATTGATTTTTAAAAATATCTCCTATCACTTCATGATCAAATTCCTTTTGCACGAGACTATAACAAATTTCAAACTTCTCTTGAACATAAAAATTTGAAATATTTTCTTCAAGTATAAACTCTTCCCCAGTTTCTCTTTCAACAAGATCTTCACAGAGATCATCATACAAGAAACACTCTACTATTTGATGACTATCAATTTTAAACCTTTCATGACATTCTTCAAGAAGTGTGTCAAGAGAATAATACCTTTTACAATGATTGATGAATACTTCATGGAATTCCCTCAATGAAGATATGCTCGATGAAGGCAAGGACCAGTGCCACTTTCATCCATCTCCCTCCAATGAATACATAAACATCTTCATACAAGCATCCTCATGATGTTTTTCTAGCTGATCTATGTATACATGAAACTTTACGAGGTGATTTGAAGGATCATATTCCTTGCTTTCTTTGAAACCTGGAAGGAAGTCTCCCCAAATATCCATAGTAGGAACAACATTAGGAAAGTCGTTAATATCAATAAAATTCAAAGGAGAAAACCTCACATCCAAAATGGCTTTCATTCGATCATTTAATGCCATTCTAGATCTTCCTCAGTGGAGTCATTTATGAATTGTTGAACGGTGAAGTATCCATGGTGAAAAATATGCAGTCAATTGTGTTCCCTCTTCGTGTTCACCATCAAGAAGCGGATCTGATCATTTTCGTTCTTCCCAAGGAAGATGTCTTTGTCCCTTTGTCCCCCAAAATGGCACCAAAAATGTTATCTCTAGAAGTCACCCTCATACTTATCAAACAAAAGTTGTGTAAATAGAAGAATCGGGAAAAAAACATAAAGCAGAAATTTTATGAAACGAAATATCATTTCTATCAAATGAAATAATCAATATACTTGAATAATACAATGATAAATAGACAAGCTATAATAGAGTCTCTGCTTCTCATAGATTTATTAATCAATGACTGGATTTTATTCTAAAAAACTGCATTTTATTCAAGTAAGAAGAAAAAAAAGGTATAAACAAACTGATAAACTAACTCTCATACATCCTCAATGGCAGAGATGCTTTCATAAAAATCATGCCCTCAGGGTTACATTCATGTATCCACAAAAATTTTCCTTCTTAACTTCTCTTAGGTCTTGGAGAAAACTCGTCTCGGGTCTTTCAGAAACTAAACCCCCTCCCTTTTTCATTACATTCCATAGTTTAAATAGAATAATATAAACATTTTGTTTTCAATCTCTCTAGAAANAACCCTTGGCACTGTGCTCTCATGTGGTTAATAACCACAACGCCTGAACATTCACTCTGTATTCTCCATGAAATTTGGCGTTCAAATCTACACATTCAGGCAATCTCCATGGGCATGTAAAAACTTTAATTGAACTATGATTCAGGCTATCCAATGCTTGTCTTCATGCGCACTTGGATACTATGCCTCCTCGTGGCCTCTCATGCTGCTTCAAGTGGTATTCAATGAGTTTCTTCTCCTTAAGACTTGAATTTAGTGGTTGCTTTAAAAATCAGCGTGATCTATTTTGACATCTGGATACTTTGCTCCCAATTTTTACCTGCTTTCTAGACGTCTACCACCTTGACATTCCTCCTTGTATCACTTTGTGTTGATACTAGTTGTGAATTGTTCCTTGCGACTTGGCTCTCAGGGATATTGATCTAGCTATGGATTGGTGCTTACTCGGGTTCCATAGTTTTCAATGTCCGCAGCATCTTGAACTCAGCTTCTTGCAACAATTTGAGTCTCTTATGGCACTAGCAGACCTGTAAGATAATTTCACTTTCAAAATTTGAAATATTACCTTATTAAATGATCATCAATATTGTTTCAAAACAACGCTGATGAAACAGACAACCATTATAATCCTTTTCAACAATGTATCTAACAGAGCTCGGTGGTGTTCTCCTCGTGGCATGCATTTGGTGTTAAATGTTGGACATCTGTTTATTCGTTTGACACCTGTGTTGTCGATGCGTGGAGCAAAAAAAATTCACCTCGTATCCTTGTAGCGCCCTGTGTGCTATCAATTGAACATTTTGGTTGCCTCGTGCTATAATGTTTGTATGTTTTATTTTCTGACAGTGGGATATATCCCACATCTATCTGGTAAATAATAAGTATATTGCTTATATATGCTAATGTTCCCAAAATATTTTGATGAGTTGTGTGCCATGATCTCGTGAGCTTGGCATTGGGCGCATTGTTTGAGCACGGACTTGTATTTCATGTGATTGCTAAGTCGTGTGTTGAGTTTATTGCAGGTGTTGAGTTGTGGATTTAAGCCGTTGATGCTTGATGGGCTAATATGGCGTGCGGGCCCAATATTGTTTTCAATTGAAATAGTGACACCTTGAATAGGCCCCAGAGCCAGAATTACAGACTTACTTTCCCAATATCAATCACACACCGAAGACCATTTTAATTTAGCATATAAAACAATAAGAAAATTAGGTTGTTTAATTTTAATTTAGCATATAAAACAATAAGAAAATTAGGTTGT
>JZKD02S1913211.1:272018-283026 GCA_000966675.3 Picea glauca
GACAATACAATCCTTATCATTTATGGTGTCAAGACATTTTATTTTTTTTGGTGTACCATATTTCTCATCCAAGGGAAAACATAATACTCAGCGAGGAAAGAATTGAGGACTCTCCCCTTTTTCCAACTCTTCCTATACTACCTGGGACTTTTCAGCCCAATTGAGTTTTCTCTAAGGTTTCACTGCCTTTTCTTAATCATGGTGTCAACCAAGCCTAATCAGTTAAACGTACTCATTTATTCATTTAATCATACTCAGGGGGTTTACTTTCCTTTTATCAACTATATCGGTTTCCACAACTTCTCTTTTAATCCTACGGCTCTGTTAAACAATTTAGGGTTCTTAGGGTGAGAAAAGTGTTCCTCCTTTTCTCCCCCTTTTACTTATGAAATCTACTTCTTATTCTGATGTTTCTGTTGTTTACCTGAGCATCCATGGGTTAGGCTCATCCTAACTTTTAGGATACATCAGCATGTTTAAATAGAAAAAATCTTTTTCCCATAATGAATCATGAACCTGTGCATCCTGCACATCATTACTCGACCCTAAGAGTGGTTATCATTTAGTTGTTAGTCTTCCACTTACACATTTATTTTAAAATGTTATCCAGGATTCTTACATATATATAAGCTCGTAGCCCCCTGCTTAATTCTCAACAGTCATTAAGGTTGTGACTCTGTTCTTTTGACAGAGTCCTTACACAGTTTCTTCACAGGGAACTCCTTCAGCATGCAACTTCCTTATTGTACATCCATCACTATTTGTGATGGACTTAGCCTTGAGTTAGTTCTAGTTGTTTACCAAATATTCTCCTTAAGGAATATAAACATGCATCTTTGTTAACTTATATCTATGATGTACTTAATCATTTTCATAATCCTAAGTCTGCATTTAGCTTCCATAGGTATAATTTACAGCCCACATGCATCTTTACTGTTAAGATTAGTCAACTCAGGATTGTTCACCATCCTTCTCATGTGATGATCAAAGGCATAATCATGTGTCTCTTATTATGACAAGAGAGCATCTTTGCTCATTTACTTTTTATCTAATTATATTAGTATTTCCTGAGGAGATGGAATACATTCCCCTCAGGCTATTATTTGGAACAGAACTTTCATGACTCCCCATAATGGAGCTAGCTATGCATTCATAGTATTCATTTAATCTGGACAAGTGAAATGCTTGCCTCATGTTTCATTCATCGGGGAAATCATATCGTTCCTATAACTATACTCTTACATCATACGCGTGCATTACTTGAACGTTTAATATCATTCATACCTTACTGGTATTAATATCAGGCTTCCTACTATGAAGCTTCACAATGCATTAAAATCATGCACTCAAGTATAATTAAACACAGTTAAGTATTCATCATACTAGCTCACGCCTTCTCCTCACGCGACCACCGGCAGTGACCACGATCCGAACTAAAAGGCGCTTCACATTTCACAATTTTGGGATTCCTGTTGGAAGGAACTCTGGTCCCTTGATTCTCGAAATCCAAAAACCCGAAAGACCAAGGCTAAAGTTTTCTCAGCTCTTTTATCCACATGACCCTTCATTTGGTACCTGGGTTCAACTCTTAGACACGCATTGGGATCCTGTGTTTCGGCGAATCCACGGACAACGCTCCACCGTTTCCCCAAAATTCTAATCCTTGAGGGTCTGGCAACCTGTCTCCCATGATCCAGATCTCTCTTCCAATCAACAGTCCTGATCAAATCTTGGTTTTCCACCTTTCAGGATTCTGGCAAAGTCTTCACCTCCTAACTCTCGATTTTGAATCCCTGAAATATGTATGCATCAGATCAACGATCCACCACCTGTCTCGATCCAACGGCTCAGGTTCGATGTCAGGATTTAGTGACATGCGAGTCCTAAAAACTCTATCCATTGACTTCTAAACCTCTGACTCCCGAAGATCCAATTACACCGTATCTACGGTTTAGGTCATCCACTAACTAATGACCCTGATGGAATAGGTGATTTACCTTGCGCGACTTTGGGAAAGTATTCGTTTCTATTTTCCCAATAGCTGAAACCTCGAATCTCTAGATCAACGACTCTCATTGACTCCAATATAACAGATAATATTCCTCCTGAGCTTGTGAGTGATGAGAGGTTATAAGCCTTATCTTCTCCACTAATCTACTAGATCTAACGGTTCATGGAATTTTGGTATTCCTTCCTCCGAGAATTTCACCGTCTGTTCATATTTTCAATGATTTCCAGCCACAAACTTGGCATCAACTCTTCTGGAATTCAACCTCTGTGTTCAATCTCTGGAGCTTTCAAATTTTAACACAAGTTTGTTTCTATACGCACTCCTTGCATTCTATATGTACACTCAACATACAAAATTTCCCCACTATCTTCAACTATTCACATTCAAGCTTTATTATCACTATTAATTAGCATATCCCTACTCTGATAAGAGTAGTTACCATTTTAACAAAGGNGCAGAGTCTTCACCTCCTAACTCCCGATTTTGAATCCCTGAAATATGTATGCGTCAGATCAATGATCCACCACCTATCTCGATCCAACGGCTCAGGTTGGATGTCAGGATTTAGTGACATGCGAGTCCTAAAAAATATGTCCATTGACTTCTAAACCTTCGACTCTCGAAAATCCAATTACACCGTATCTACAGTTCAGGTCATCCGCTAACCAACGACCCTGATGGAATCAATGATTTACCTTGCGCGACTTTGGGAAAGTATTCGTTTCTATTTTCCCAATAGCTAAAACCTCGAAGCTCCAGATCAATGACTCTCGTTGATTCCAATCTAATAGATAATATTCCTCCTGAGCTTGTGAGTGATGAGAGGTTATCAGCCTTATCTTCTCTGCTAATCTACTAGATCTAACAGTTCATGGAATTTTTGTATTCCTTCCTCCGAGAATTCCACCATCTGTTCAGATTTTCAATGATTTCCAGCCACAAACTTGGCATCAACTCTTCTGGAATTCAACCTCTGTGTTCAATCTCTGGAGCTTTCAAATTTTAACTCAAGCTTGTTTCTATATGCACTCCTTGCACTCTATATGCACACTCGACATACAAAATTTCCCCACTATCTTCAACTATTCACATTCAAGCTTTATTATCACTATTAATTAGCATATCCCTACTCCGATAAGAGTAGTTACCATTTTAACAAAGGGGTTAAAGAAATTCCTCTACTAAAATTCAACAAGATTTCCCAAAATCACATGTTCAATCTGCAGTCCTTCTCCTCAAGGAGTAAATGCAGATAACAACATCTCCTTACGGGACTCGTACATGAGCCCAAGTAGGCCAAGTGTTGTAACCATGCTCTGATACCATTTTGTCACACACCCACTATAGGGCATATAATAAAAATCAAATTTCCCTTTCTTAGTTAGTCGATTCCTTCATCTATGGTCTCTAATCCTAGTCAATGTACCTTCAAAGTTCTCGAGCTGAAGCAGCTCTTCGATTCCCTGTTGGAATCTCACGAACAAATCCATAGGTCCCTTAATAGAACTCTGCCTGCATGACTAAGCACCAAGCATGAGCTCCCTCCTCCACACGACCACTACTCATGACCATAGAGCTTAATCAAAAGGCATGTCGTATTTCGTGATACCGGGGATCCCAATGTCAAGCACCTCGTTCCTATGAATCTCCAAAACTATAAAAGGGATAACAGGTGGTAATCCCCTCCCCTATCTTGACCTCGTGTGACCACTACCCCGTGACCATGCTCTTATCGCAAATGGGTGCTACTGGGAATCGACTTTCATCTTTTCGGTGGCAAGGAACCCTTGTCCCTTCAATTGTTGAAACCCAAAACAGGGCTAAGGTGCTTGTCTCCTTCCCTTATCTCCGATCACACAACCCTGTCCTATGAATTAGGGATACTCCTCTGTGTCATTCAAATTTCACAATTCAGGAAATCGCGATGCAGTACCCCTCCTTCTTTCCTTTTCAAATCCTCAAAACTTAGTGACCCGATACCATGTGGATCTATGGTCTAGATCCTCCACTTGATCAATGACCCAGATTAAATCCTGGCATTCTACTTTTTGGGATTCTGGCGAGGCCCTCACTCCTATTTACCCGATGACCAAAGCCCAAGGGCTTTAGGATCTCTACCATGTGTCCTCCCCAATGGACGATCCTCGTTGATATAGATCTGACGGTCCAGATCTATCACGACCCAATGGTTGTGATTCGTTGTCGGTGATTCCTAGTCAACAGTCTAGGGAAGTCTTCTCCTGTGATTTCTCGGTGTCAAAACGCCGACCAGTAGCCATGTGTCCCCTCCGATGGATGGTTACGACTTTTATCCACAATCAACAGTTGTGATATTTTTGGGATGATCAACAGTCGTGATCTTATCGTGAGTTTGCACTTCATGATTTTCCTCTGGTCTTCATCCTCATTTTCTCGATGTCTAGAACCCTAATGGATTTAGATCTTTGCCACATGTCCTCTAAAAATGGATGCTCTAGATCTGTTCTCGGGACTTTAACGGGTCTCTCTCTCTTTCTTATACGAGGTTTAACCTTGCGCACCTTCTCTTGGATCCAACGACTATTGTTCCTTGGTGCTAGATCTGATGGTCCAGATCAAATCTTTTCCCTCCGTCTTTTCTTCGAGTCTCTCATTTCAGAATTTTACTTTGGGGACAACCTGCCCCTGTTCTCCAAACTCCTAGTAATAGATGTTCTGAATCCATTTCTTCCCATTGGAAGAAATCAACGGTCGATCGTTTCGCTTGATCGAAAACTCTTATTCCTCCTGAACTTTGAGCATTCAATAGTCCCGATGTTAACCTCCTTGCAAGTTCGTTAGATCTGACGATCATGATAGACCTCAGATCCTCCGAAAGGATATCATCCATTCATCTTCCAAATGAAGGGATACTCCCTTTCATTACTTTAACTTCTCGCTATCCTTCCTAAGCGTCTTCAGATATGAAGGAATTAAGAGCTTCGTTCTCTTTCTCCTAGACTAAAACACCTAAAGGGATCTTCGGCACAACTATTGCTCTTCTTCATCAAGTCTAGGAATTTTGGGTTTCTGGGTTTATGTTTTCCTCGTTGAGAACTTGTGCGTGTCTACACTACCTCTCCTAAGCTTAAAAAATTTCATACTCCAAGGGAATCAGAAAATTAGGAAGGTTGGCATGCATACATGAAATTGTGTCCACGGTCGACGAACACACAGTTCTTCACTCTGGCTTATGCCACCACAGGACACAAGTATTTATGCGTATAAAACATATCCTAACCATATAATTTATTACTAGCCTAGTTATACAACCAAACAATAAAGAAAGGGGTATAGTATATCCATTAAGAAATCATGCACAATTCCTGAAACATACACAGTATAACGAATTCCTACACAGTTATAGCTAAATTACACAGGGTAGGAGATTGCTTATCTATTACAGATTGCCGCCAACCAACTGACTGTGGGTGTTCGTCCTTCCACCCAACAATAGGCTCAAAGGCATTCATTCTTAGCACTCTGGCCACCCCTATGCCAAGCCATGATATCACCAGGGAGTTCTCACAGTTCTCAAGAGTGCTCCCTCTGTTCCATATTCTAGTCGAGTTCCATTCTCTACAGTTCTCAGAGATTTCTCTTTGTTATGGCCTCAACGAGGTTCATCAGATGCTCACCCCAGCATCAGACTCACAAACTTCTGATCATGCTCTCCAGGAGAGCTACGCACATCTCCATTACGAGCTTCTGCTCCTGTTTGGTCTCTCTTCTGTTGTGTGTATCCATGTTACCTTGGAAGTTTTTCCAACCTGTCATGTTCCTTCTGTTAGAAGGAATCTTAGGTCTGCAAGTCCCTGCAGTACTTCGGGATGACAACCCATGTTTCCATTCATGGGGGTGGTTGATTTTTCAACCACCAGTCCTTTTCTTTATTAACTGTTTTCTCTCCTCTAGTGATATCATGGCCAGTACTTTCAAGGCTTCACCCCCACAGTCAGTTATTGGTAACTCAACAGTAATACATTTACATTATCCACATGCCTTAGCATGGTAATTCCTATTTTGTGATTAATTACAAGTTGGGGGAAATAGGGTCTTGCATTCATAGTTCAACATCAGGCACAAGATCTACCATATCTGATGTGGATTCAATTACCTTAAAATCCATATCTGATCTTTGGTTTGTTGGCTCAATCCATTTAAATATTGACATGATCTATTCAACGATTGACCCCCTGCCACCTATTGATTTATGCCTGGAAATCTGGAGCTAAATTAGGACATCTGTAAAATAATCTAACCACCCTTGAAATCGACACTTCGTTGAAGATCGAATCATTTTGATGCTCGAAGGGAAAACTTACACTTCGTTGTGGTGACCTCATCTCCAAAATTAGCATTTCTACTTACTTAATTGGCACTAAAAATCATCATGCTCAAGAAAATTTCGTACCAAGTTCTTGAAAAATAACACAATTGAAATCAAGCATCTTTATCTACTTTTACCACAATTCGGTTGTTAGTGCTTAATTATTTTATACCACTATTGGAAATCTCCAATATTCCAATTTCTTTAAACTTGTCTTCATGCAAAACAAAGGATGTAACGAAACTTGTTGATATGGAAACATTAGATTTAGCAGACTTGAATCAATAAATTCCAAGGGATCTTGTAGATTCAATGTTTCACGTAACCTAGAGTGGCTATCATCACATTTTCCAATATTTTCAAAATTGCTAAAACCCTNGCAGAGTCTTCACCTCCTAACTCCCGATTTTGAATCCCTGAAATATGTATGCGTCAGATCAATGATCCACCACCTATCTCGATCCAACGGCTCAGGTTGGATGTCAGGATTTAGTGACATGCGAGTCCTAAAAAATATGTCCATTGACTTCTAAACCTTCGACTCTCGAAAATCCAATTACACCGTATCTACAGTTCAGGTCATCCGCTAACCAACGACCCTGATGGAATCAATGATTTACCTTGCGCGACTTTGGGAAAGTATTCGTTTCTATTTTCCCAATAGCTAAAACCTCGAAGCTCCAGATCAATGACTCTCGTTGATTCCAATCTAATAGATAATATTCCTCCTGAGCTTGTGAGTGATGAGAGGTTATCAGCCTTATCTTCTCTGCTAATCTACTAGATCTAACAGTTCATGGAATTTTTGTATTCCTTCCTCCGAGAATTCCACCATCTGTTCAGATTTTCAATGATTTCCAGCCACAAACTTGGCATCAACTCTTCTGGAATTCAACCTCTGTGTTCAATCTCTGGAGCTTTCAAATTTTAACTCAAGCTTGTTTCTATATGCACTCCTTGCACTCTATATGCACACTCGACATACAAAATTTCCCCACTATCTTCAACTATTCACATTCAAGCTTTATTATCACTATTAATTAGCATATCCCTACTCCGATAAGAGTAGTTACCATTTTAACAAAGGGGTTAAAGAAATTCCTCTACTAAAATTCAACAAGATTTCCCAAAATCACATGTTCAATCTGCAGTCCTTCTCCTCAAGGAGTAAATGCAGATAACAACATCTCCTTACGGGACTCGTACATGAGCCCAAGTAGGCCAAGTGTTGTAACCATGCTCTGATACCATTTTGTCACACACCCACTATAGGGCATATAATAAAAATCAAATTTCCCTTTCTTAGTTAGTCGATTCCTTCATCTATGGTCTCTAATCCTAGTCAATGTACCTTCAAAGTTCTCGAGCTGAAGCAGCTCTTCGATTCCCTGTTGGAATCTCACGAACAAATCCATAGGTCCCTTAATAGAACTCTGCCTGCATGACTAAGCACCAAGCATGAGCTCCCTCCTCCACACGACCACTACTCATGACCATAGAGCTTAATCAAAAGGCATGTCGTATTTCGTGATACCGGGGATCCCAATGTCAAGCACCTCGTTCCTATGAATCTCCAAAACTATAAAAGGGATAACAGGTGGTAATCCCCTCCCCTATCTTGACCTCGTGTGACCACTACCCCGTGACCATGCTCTTATCGCAAATGGGTGCTACTGGGAATCGACTTTCATCTTTTCGGTGGCAAGGAACCCTTGTCCCTTCAATTGTTGAAACCCAAAACAGGGCTAAGGTGCTTGTCTCCTTCCCTTATCTCCGATCACACAACCCTGTCCTATGAATTAGGGATACTCCTCTGTGTCATTCAAATTTCACAATTCAGGAAATCGTGATGCAGTACCCCTCCTTCTTTCCTTTTCAAATCCTCAAAACCCAGTGACCCGATACCATGTGGATCTATGGTCTAGATCCTCCACTTGATCAATGACCCAGATTAAATCCTAGCATTCTACTTTTTGGGATTCTGGCGAGGTCTTCACTCCTATTTACCCGATGACCAAAGCCCAAGGGCTTTAGGATCTCTACCATGTGTCCTCCCCAACGGCCGGTCCTCATTGATATAGATCTGACGGTCCATATCTATCACGACCCAATGGTTGTGACTCGTTGTCGGTGATTCCTAGTCAACAGTCTAGGGAAGTCTTCTCCTGTGATTTCTCGGTGTCAAAACGCCGACCAATAGCCATGTGTCCCCTCCGATGGATGGATACGACTTTTATCCACAATCAACAGTTGTGATATTTTTGGGATGATCAACAGTCGTGATCTTATCGTGAGTTTGCACTTCATGATTTTCCTCTGGTCTTCATCCTCATTTTCCCGATGTCTAGAACCCTAATGGATTTAGATCTTTGCCACGTGTCCTCTAAAAATGGATGCTCCAGATCTGTTCTCGGGACTTTAACGGGTCTCTCTCTTTCTTATACGAGGGTTAACCTTGCGCACCCTCTCTTGGATCCAACGACTATTGTTCCTTGGTGCTAGATCTGATGGTCCAGATCAAATCTTTTCCCTCCGTCTTTTCTTCGAGTCTCTCATTTCAGAATTTTCCTTTGGGGACAACCTGCCCCTGTTCTCCAAACTCCTAGTAATAGATGTTCTGAATCCGTTTCTTCCCATTGGAAGAAATCAACGGTCGATCGTTTCGCTTGATCGACAACTCTTATTCCTCCTGAACTTTGAGCATTCAATAGTCCCTCTGTTAACCTCCTTGCAAGTTCGTTAGATCTGACGATCATGATAGACCTCAGATCCTCCGAAAGGATATCATCCATTCATCTTCCAAATGAAGGGATAGTCCCTTTCATTACTTTAAATTCTCGCTATCCTTCCTAAGCATCTTCAGATATGAAGGAATTAAGAGCTTCGTTCTCTTTCTCCTAGACTAAAACACCTAAAGGGATCTTCGGCACAACTATTTCTCTTCTTCATCAAGTCTAGGAATTTTGGGTTTCTGGGTTTCTGTTTTCCTCGTTGAGAACTTGTGCGTGTCTACACTACCTCTCCTAAGCTTAACAAATTTCATACTCCAAGGGAATCAGAAAATTAGGAAGGTTGGCATGCATACATGAAATTGTGTCCACGGCCGACGAGCACACAGTTCTTCACTCTGGCTTATGCCACCACAGGACACAAGTATTTTTGCGTATAAAACATATCCTAACCATATAATTTATTACTAGCCTAGTTATACAACCAAACAATAAAGAAAGGGGTATAGTATATCCATTAAGAAATCATGCACAATTCCTGAAACATACACAGTATAACGAATTCCTACACAGTTATAGCTAAATTACACAGGGTAGGAGATTGCTTATCTATTACAGATTGCCGCCAACCAACTGACTGTGGGTGTTCGTCCTTCCACCCAACAATAGGCTCAAAGGCATTCATTCTTAGCACTCTGGCCACCCCTATGCCAAGCCATGATATCACCAGGGAGTTCTCACAGTTCTCAAGAGTGCTCCCTCTGTTCCATATTCTAGTCGAGTTCCATTCTCTACAGTTCTCAGAGATTTCTCTTTGTTATGGCCTCAACGAGGTTCATCAGATGCTCACCCCAGCATCAGACTCACAAACTTCTGATCATGCTCTCCAGGAGAGCTACGCACATCTCCATTACGAGCTTCTGCTCCTGTTTGGTCTCTCTTCTGTTGTGTGTATCCATGTTACCTTGGAAGTTTTTCCAACCTGTCATGTTCCTTCTGTTAGAAGGAATCTTAGGTCTGCAAGTCCCTGCAGTACTTCGGGATGACAACCCATGTTTCCATTCATGGGGGTGGTTGATTTTTCAACCACCAGTCCTTTTCTTTATTAACTGTTTTCTCTCCTCTAGTGATATCATGGCCAGTACTTTCAAGGCTTCACCCCCACAGTCAGTTATTGGTAACTCAACAGTAATACATTTACATTATCCACATGCCTTAGCATGGTAATTCCTATTTTGTGATTAATTACAAGTTGGGGGAAATAGGGTCTTGCATTCATAGTTCAACATCAGGCACAAGATCTACCATATCTGATGTGGATTCAATTACCTTAAAATCCATATCTGATCTTTGGTTTGTTGGCTCAATCCATTTAAATATTGACATGATCTATTCAACGATTGACCCCCTGCCACCTATTGATTTATGCCTGGAAATCTGGAGCTAAATTAGGACATCTGTAAAATAATCTAACCACCCTTGAAATCGACACTTCGTTGAAGATCGAATCATTTTGATGCTCGAAGGGAAAACTTACACTTCGTTGTGGTGACCTCATCTCCAAAATTAGCATTTCTACTTACTTAATTGGCACTAAAAATCATCATGCTCAAGAAAATTTCGTACCAAGTTCTTGAAAAATAACACAATTGAAATCAAGCATCTTTATCTACTTTTACCACAATTCGGTTGTTAGTGCTTAATTATTTTATACCACTATTGGAAATCTCCAATATTCCAATTTCTTTAAACTTGTCTTCATGCAAAACAAAGGATGTAACGAAACTTGTTGATATGGAAACATTAGATTTAGCAGACTTGAATCAATAAATTCCAAGGGATCTTGTAGATTCAATGTTTCACGTAACCTAGAGTGGCTATCATCACATTTTCCAATATTTTCAAAATTGCTAAAACCCT
>JZKD02S1913211.1:285920-313124 GCA_000966675.3 Picea glauca
AACCCTTGGCACTGTGCTCTCATGTGGTTAATAACCACAACGCCTGAACATTCACTCTGTATTCTCCATGAAATTTGGCGTTCAAATCTACACATTCAGGCAATCTCCATGGGCACTTAAAAACTTTAATTGAACTATGATTCAGGCTATCCAATGCTTCTCTTCATGAGCACTTGGATACTATGCTTCCTAGTGGCCTCTCATGCTGCTTCAAGTGGTGTTCAATGAGTGTCTTCTCCGTAAGACTTGAATTCAGTGGTTGCTTTAAAAATCAGCGTGATCTATTTTGACATTTGGATACTTTGCTCCTAATGTTTACCTGCTTTCTAGACGTCTACCACCTTGAAATTCCTCGTTGTATCACTTTGTGTTGATACTAGTTATGAATTGTTCCTTGCGACTTGGCTCTCAGGGATATTGATCTAGCTATGGATTTGTGCTTACTCGGGTTCCATAGTTTTCAATGTCCGCAGCATCTTGAACTCAGCTTCTTGCAACAATTTGAGTCTCTTATGGCACGAGCAGACCTGTAAGATAATTTCACTTGCAAAATTTGAAATATTACCTTATTAAATGATCATTAATATTGTTCCAAAACAACACCATCACTGATGAAACAGACAACCATTATAATCCTTTTCAACAATGTAGCTGGCAGAGCTCGCTGGTGTTCTCCTCGTGGCATGCATTTGGTGTTAAATGTTGGACACCTGTTTATTCGTTTGACAACTGTGTTGTCGATGTGTGGAGCACAAAAAATTCACCTCGTATCCTTGTAGCGCCCTATGTGCTATCAATTGAACATTTTGGTTGCCTCGTGCTATGATGTTTGTATGTTTTATTTTCTTACAGTGGGATATAACCCACATCTATCGGGTAAGCAAAACATATATTGTTTATATATGCTAATGCTCCAAATGTACTTTGATTAATGGTGTGGCATAATCTCGGTAGCCTGGCGTTGGGCTCTTGGTTTGAGCAGAGCCAGAATTTTCTGAAAGGAATAGATTTAAGATAATTTTGCAAAAGAACCCAAAGAATTTATTTTTTCCAATTAATTACTTTCCCAATATCAATCACAGACCTAAGACCATTTTAATTTAGCATATAAAACAATAAGAAAACTAGGTTGTGATGCATAAACAACGTATTTTATACAATGCTCCTTTGCAATTTAGCTCCTGGTACTAACAACATCGATGTCACTGTATTTTCGATGCCGAAGTGTCTTGCTACCCCACTGTAGTGGAATTCGCAAATCATCTTAGCTCACTTGCTTGATGGAATGCAGAGATGGCCTAGATGGCACAACAATATCTAGGCTTGCTCCTTTGCAATTTAACTCTCGGTACTAACAACATCAATGCCACTGTATTTTCGATGTCGAAGTGTCCTGCTACCCCACTGTAGTGGAATTCCCAAATCATCTTAGCTCACTTGCTTGATGGAATGCAGAGATGGCCTAGATGGCACAACAACCCGTCCTGAAGATGAAAATTAGTGAAAATTGATTTTTTGCCCAACATTTGGTAGTTTGTGGGAAATTCAAGGTATGTTTCATAGAGGTGGGGCCATTTGGAGGTCTCGTGGTCGCAAGAGTCTAGCACCATGGTGATTTTTGCGACTAGAGATTGACTGAGGAAATCGAGGAATCGGTTGGTACTTCAGGTTTTATACTTGATGTTGAGGTGGAACTGTTTTAAGTATGTGGACCACTTCTGATGGTGGTCATTCTACAGTTTTCCATGGGTCTGTAGTGACTGCATTGGCTTATGATCAAGTTGGATAACTTTCTCCTTCTCAAGAATGTAATGCCTACACTAGTGGCAAGCTTGCACAATGGAGTACATTTCTTTGTCGTAAGTAAGGTACTTATGGATGGTCTCTTATAGTGTCTCGATATGATAGGCCATAGAGTGGTCGTGCTGAGTGAGAACTGCACCGACAACACATCCTGAAGCATTTGTCTCGATCTCAAACGGCTACTATAGGTCAGGTAATGAATGTACTTGGGATGAGAACAAACGTTGCTTCAAATCATCAAACGCTTGTTTTTCTGACATACCCCACGCAAATGTTTCCTTACCACTGTTGGGCTGTGAAAAAGGTATAAATATCTTCCTTTTTCCCACAGTTCATGATATAATCTTGATTGACATTTTAGTTAGTTAGGGATAAATATGATAGAAAATGATTAATATGTCTCTTAGTATTATTATTAAAAGTTATATTAAATAGATTCTAAAATACGATTGGAATTGTTGGATTTTGTTACAGATTTGATAAATATTTTCAAACCCAAGATAGCCAAGGAGATCTTGAATATGCGCAAGCTATTGGAGGTTGAGGACTTTTGGCACAAAGCAGTTTTGAAGATAATCGATTTTCTATGTTGTAACTTTATAATAGTAAAGCAATCCTGAGGATCTTTCGATCCTCATGATAGCTTGATTTACCCAGATTATTGTAATATATAGAGGGTAATAGATCCAAAAAGGATAGAGAAGAATTGCATTCAAGTATTCAAAGCCCAGAATTGCTCTGCATAAGTAATTTTTGTAAATGTTTTACCAGCTATGGAATCAATAAATGCTTTGAACATTTTCACCATTTCTACATTTTGAGTTTCTCGTAGCAGTGTTTCTAAAGACTGAGGGCCCAGTCTGAAGGATTTACTGTCTCATTCTGTAATTGTATTAGTTTGAAGTTGATTTATGTTTTGTGATTCAAATATCCTTTACAATAGTTAAGATGAATGCATAAGTGTGTTAATGATTTTATGTTGTTTGCGTATAGAGGATAGATATTTCCCCCAGTATTAATGATTGTTTTTCCGATTTCCATTTCTGTAGTTTGTTACTTGACAGTTCCTCATAATTTCATATGCGTTGTTCTTTCAATTAGTTTACAATTGTTGTTCCTTTCCGTTAAGATACAATTGTTGTTCCTTTCAATTAGTTTACATTTGTTGTTCCTTTCCGTTAAGATATAATTGTTGTTCCTTTCAATAAAAGTTACAATTGATGTATCTTTCGACTAAATTGCAATTGTTGTTTCTTTCCATAGATAAAGTAATTTGTCTTTTCCTTTTCAGTAATTTGATTCATAGTGATAGTTAATTCTACAAGTCTTTACTTAGATTCAATTATTGTTTTTTAGTTAAAATGGATTTGATAGATTAATTAGTTCCTTCCCATTTCACAACATGTTAGTAATCAGATTTCAATTCCTTTAGTTCTTAGAATCTTTAATGAATGACTAAGGAACTTGATTGTTGATAAACTCAGATTTCCTTTAACTACACGATTTTAGCCTTTACAAGCTACTTGCATAGACTTTGATAATATTGTTGAGATAAAAGACGACTCCCCGGGTTGATAAATTAATGTTAAACTAAGCTTGTTTTTAGACATCTTTGGATACCAACATTTTGGTGTCGTTTCCAGGGAGAATGTCAAAGGTAGCATAGGTTGTGTCTCTGGAGGACCAGGTATTGAGGACGGAAGGTAAGAACCTACACAAGCAATAAGTGAGATGCTTATGCCAATCCTTACCTCCAGTTGACACTTAAGAGTTTTATAGGTGTTTCTTTTTTAATTTCCTTTGTTGTTGTGTGAAGTGTGTATGACTAGAAAGAAAGATCTTGAAAAACAAAAACCCCCACCAAAAATACCAAAGCCCAGGGCTTAGTGATCCCTGGGAGAAGCACTTTCATAGACGAAATCATCAGAAAAGGTGAATCTCGAGCTTCGGTTGGACTTAGGAAAGGATCTACCTGAACCCCTCAGGCAGTGGTTTCACCAACTATATCCCACGCTGAGATTCATAGCAAAACTGAAGGGACTGAGCAAAGATTTCAGAGCACAGATCTTCCACCCCTCAACCCTTTAGAAGAGAGAAACCCTACTAATCTAGAGGAAGGATTAGGAGAAACCAGCATGGTTCCCAAGGCAGACCCATCACCACCACCTAATCCTGAATCTCTTGTGAAAGAATAAGGCATACCCGAAATCCTATATAGAGGGAGTGCAATCAAATCCCCTAAAGGATCAAATAATCAACCATTTCAAATAAAATACCAGGATCAAGAACTTCCTGAAGATTTTTAGCACATTTTCGATCAAATGGCATAACCAAATCAACAACGACCCCAGACCTCCACTCTGGAATATCCGATATTTGATCCAATTGCCAATTCTCCCATGAAAACAATCCCCCTACAGAACTTACCAACCTTCCATGGATTGATTTCAGAATACCCGGACGCATTCCTATTCGAATTCGATGTCCTATGTAGAGGGTATGATTACACCTTTGAACCCCAAAAATTAAAACTATTCCCCTCTACCTTGAAGGGAGAAACTCTACACTGGTTCATGGGATTGGGAGGTGGAACCATCAACTCATGGGATGAAATGAAACAAGCCTTCTTGGGAAAATATTAGGATTATTGTAGAACTAGGGACCTAAAAGATGAAATCTTTCAAATGAATGCAAAAGAAAATGAATCATTAGAAGAATATGTTGAGAGATTTCAGTATAACTTGCAAAGATCGCCCTATGGTACATTATCAGGTGAAGTACTCAAAGAAACTTTGATTAAAGTCATGAAATATGAATGGGTAGAAAGATTGAATCTAATGGGGAAAGGTGACATTTATCAAGAAACATATGAAAACATTGTTCTATTGTGTATTAGGTGCTCACGAGGAAGTACACAGACTGGGTCAGGAATGTGGACATCCCTCACAAGAAATAGCAATATTACCAGTGGGGGTGTTATGTGAGATGAAGTTGGTAATATCTTAGAAAATGTCAAAACAAATATTCTGAACACTTTGACTACACAATTGGACGTATTGTGGGAGAAACAAAAAAAAGAAGAAGAAGAACAGACTTTGGCTATATTTTTCCACAGATGTAGAAAGAAACATGGTATAAGGGAATTCCCTTTGGATGTAGTTCGGGTTTGTGCTATTTTCACCAAGGATGATGGCAGCACATGGCAGGGTCAGCCATTTACTAATCAGAACTGACAACCCCAACAATACCCACCTACAAATCCAACTTGGCCAAACTAACCCGCTGCAAACCCCATCTGGAAAAATCAACCAACTACAAGTTCCAATTGGCCTAATTCACAATACCCCTGGAAAAACTCAAATAATACCTACCCTTAACAGTGGCCTAACTCGACTGCCCAAAACCCAAATTGGAACCAGAATTGGCAACTCCCCATGGGGATAAACAACCAACCCATGGGGATGGCCCCTCAAACCCAACCCTCGTTACAAGCTCCACTCCAACTTCCCCAGAACCCCCAATCACTATTGTGCCCTCAATTACCAGCCCAACCCCACCCAAATCCTAATAATAGACTGGCTGAGCTCATCCTAATTATGGAAAGTGGAGATGGGGAAACCAACTCAGTAGGGTGCAATGAACTCTGGTTGAGATCGGGGCGTATAATCTCTCCTAAAGAAAATAATGTTTCCCAAGAGTAGGAGAATGAATAAAAAACAGCAATAACACCCTTGACTGTCATAATAAAGGAACAAATTGAGCAGGGAGGAACCACAGTCGAATCACAAGATCTTGATAAGGATGAAACTCCCTCCCCTCCGTTCCCCGGAAGATTGATGATAGAAAAACCTACCATATATCCTAGCTTCGACATTGCAGGGGAACTCAAGAATTTATACATCAAGATTCCACTCCTGCAATCTCTGCAAGACATACCGATCTATGAAAAGACAATCAAGGAGCTATGTGGGAGGAGGCCCGTAAAAAAAATAAAAAAATCATCATCAACAGTTCATGTAGTGGGATCCTTGTCTGATATGATTTTGGGTAGACAAGAGCTAGTCAAATATGGAGATCCAAGGAACCCCATAATAACAGTCCATATTCAGGGTTGTTCCTTTCCAAATACACTAGTTGATTTAGGGGCAGCCATCAATATCATGACTATGGAAACCTACAATACCTTGGGTTTTGACTCTTTTGAACCAGCCCCAATTATGTTACAATTGGCTAATCGATCAGTGGTTAGACCACTCGACACACTACATGATATAGCAATATCAATTGACTCTTGGGAATATCCATCGGATTTTCTCATCATCAACCCAATAAGTGGATTCGAAGGGAATCCATTGATACTGGGCAGACCATGGCTCACAACAACCGATGCATACATAGAATGTCAAACGAGTAGTATGACAATTGCGAGAGGAGGTGTCACAAAGAATCTCATCTTATATATTCCATCCAAGACAAACCCAATGATCGTGTATCTGCAATTACCACCACCACGATATCCAGAGAAGGATCTACATGCCCCGCTCACACTGGAAGAAGCTCTCAAACTCAAGAACCAACTAGAGGATGATGTAATCAGTGGGTTTGTTAAAAATGCAACCACCATGAGTAATCCAACATGCCAGATGCTCCAAGCTATTCTAGATTGTTAAGCACAGGGAGACCCTCTGGAAGAGTTAATGGAACAACAAATCCCGACTACCACTGTTCATAAAAGAAAATCTGTTGAGATCACACCAGGGAAGTTTCTGAACATTAACGCCAATCTAGATTTTCAACAACAACAAAATCTAATTCAAGTCCTCTCTAAATACCAGCAAGATTTTGCCTGGGAGTATTATGATATGAAAGGTATTGATCCGCAACTCTACATAGACCACATTTATATTGAGAAAGATGCCTTACCTATCCGACAACCACAGAGAAGATTGATTCCCCACCTCAGGAATATTTTTAAAGAAGAACTACAAAAGCTGTTGGACGTAGATTTTATATATCCCATCTCAGATATTCGATGGGTTTCTTCATTAGTGATCGTCCCTAATAAAAATGGGAAATGGAGAATCTGTGTCGACTACGGGAACTTAACAAAGGCACTCAAAAGGACCACTTTCCCTTACCCGTCATTGACCAGGTCTTGGATACCTTGGTAGGGAAGAAATTCTTTTCTTTCCTAGACGGTTTTAGGGGCTACAATCAAATCCAGATTGCCCTAGAAGATCAACATAAAACTACATTCACATGTCCCTGGGGTACCTTTGCATACAGAGTATTTCCCTTTTGACTTTGTAATTCCCCAACCACATTCCAAAGGGCCATTCTGAGCATATTCAGTGATCTGATCAGCGAAGGGTTCGAGGTCTACATGGACGATTTCACTCTGTATGGCGATGACTTCGATCAAGCACTAAATAATATGGAGAAGGTACTAGAACGGTGCATCGCCACTAGGTTATGTTTAAACCACAAAAAATGTCACATGATGATGACAAAAGGTGTGGTTCTAGGGAATTATATTTCCACAGATGGAATTAGAGTAGATCCAACAAAAATTGAGGTAATCCTTAATCTACCTACACCACACACAAAAACTGAGGCATGTAGTTTTCTTGGTGCTTTAGGATACTATCGCAGATTTATGGAAAATTTTGCAAGAACCGTGACACCTTTACATGCTTTGACTGGTAATGCAAAATTCCAGTGGTCTGAAAAATGTGATATGGCTTTTGCAGGACTCAAGAAACTGATCTCAACAACACTGGTGTTTAAGGGACCAAATTGGAAAATACCATTTCAGATCTCCACCAATACATCAGAGATCACCATAGGCACTGTTTTGGGACAAGAGAGCGACAAGAAACCCTACGCCATTTATTTTATTAGAAAGACCCTTTCTCCATCTGAAATTAATTATACAGTAACAGAAAAAGAGTTTTTAGTTGTTATACATGCCATCAATAAATTTCGTCATTATATAACAATATATCCAGTTATTATGTATATTGATCATTCCGCTATTAGATATCTAGCTAATAAACTGATTACTAATGGACAAGTCACTCGGTGGTTACTATTATTGCAGGAATTACAGACGGGTACGCTGATGTGAAAAATTATTTGGTAGTGGGAAAATTACCAGCACATCTATCATCAAGGGAAAGAAGATTGATCATCCAGCATAGCATATGATTCACTTGGATTAGTGGATATCTCTTCCACATAGGAGTTGATCTCCAGATCCGCAGATGCATACAAGATGACGAAATCTATGACATATTGATGCTAGGACATGACGAGCCCTGTGGGGGGCATTTTTCAGACCATAGGACTGGACAATTTTTTTTACAGATGGGCTATTATTGGCCCTCAATATTTAGAGATGCAAAAAAATACGTCCAGACCTACGATAGTTGTCAATGGATGGGGAAACTAGGCCAAGCTCATGAAATTCCCTTGAAAGCACAAGTAGTCGCAGAACCATTTGAAACATGGGCATTGGACTTCGTTGGTCCCTTCAATCCAAATTCAAATCAAAAGGCCTATATTATCATCGAAATGGATTACATGACCAAATGGGTAGAGGCAGAAGCTTTACCAAATGCAATAGAAGAAGTAGTCATCAAATTTATTTTCAAATTATCTGTACACTATGGACTACCCAGAGAAGTAATCATTGATGGAGGGTTACAATTTACAGGCCATATAATCACTGCCACCATGGAAATTTATCATATCAAGCAAAAATTTACTTCTCCATACCACCCATAGGAAAACGGGCAGGTAGAAAGCACCAATAAGGTCCTAGAGGAAATCCTGACAAAGACTGTCTCAATAAATCGACAGAATTGGGCTACTGAGCTCCCAAATGCCTTATGGGCTTATCGTACAACATTGTGTAACACCACTGGATACTCTCCTTTCCACGTATTCTATGGTAAATAACCCATCTTCCCAATCAAATTCGAGATCAAGACCCTAAGGATGGACCAGGAAATTGGACTAGATTTTACAGAAGCACATAAACAACACCTTCAACGACTCAACGAATTGGATGAAGCATGCTTGTTTGTTGTGGAGCGCACAACTGTTATTCAACAATAAAGAGTGACCTGGCATGACAAGCATATCAAGAAGAAATCATTCAATAAAGGTGACTGGGCGCTTCTCTATGATTCCAGATTTCAGAATTTTCCTGGAAAATTACAGACACGATGGCTAGGGCTATATGAAATTAATGAATTCCATGATAATGGAATGGTCACTTTAAACACCATCGATGGGTCTGGATCTCTGTTTCTGGTCAATGGACACTGGTGGGGACTTTACCATCAGCCACCTTCAAAAAATTCTTTCTATCAAGAATTAAGTAAAGACCCTACTGTGCAGATTCTAGCCCCCTGTGAAGGTAACCCTGCCACCCCAACCCCATAAATGATGAATGTTGTGGACACTGTACATACTGTATATATTTTTTTATATATAGATCTAATTGAGTTGTTTTTCTTTCTTTTAGTTTTATGAAAAGTCACTTAAGAAATAGGAACCAAGGAACATATTTGTAATGAACACAATTAGCACTCTTTTTTCTTCCATACTCTTGCTTTATATTATCACATAGACCCTGTCTTTCGCAGAGAAATGAATATGTCATGTTCCGTAACAAAACTTGGGCCACTATAATGAACTCATAACATTAACAAACCATCCAATACTTGATTTTGAATTAAACCTACCCATAATAGAGATATGGGTGGCCAAAGTGTGTGCAAGGAGACAACATTACTACATGTAACAAAGTAGGAAAGCGAAATCCTACACCGTATGGGGTGGACAGAGTACTTCAACCGTTTGCAAAAATATGACACAGATTTCACGCTTGAATTCTTTCAGAATCTGCAAGGAGAAATCTCCATGGTGTGAGACATAAGAATGCCAGTTACCCCATAAATTGTAGTAGAGGTCACAGGACTCCCTAACACGGGCATTCAGTGGATAGGAAGATACACAACGCTGAAGGAAGTTGTGGAATCTTTCACAGACCCTGGGGAACAATTGGATATAAAAGGAAAGAGACTTAATCCCAGTACCCTCAGTGAACCATGGAAGTAACTGGTAGGGGTAATTCAGTGGTACATCACCTGTGATGGACGATACGATGTAATTTGACCTCGCCATCTCAAATTGTTGGTAGCCTTAAAACAACGGTTAGTACTTAATCTACCTTTCTTTCTGAATGCCATATTACATGAGGTTTCCTTGAGAACACAAAATTCCAAGGATCCTGTTATTGTTATCATCCACCACAGATTAGTTAAATTGATAATAAACAAAGCACTAAGTCAAACTCAATTGACCTGGGGTAGTCTGATTGAGGCCAACAGACCTCTACAACTGGAACAACTCGAATTATGTCATGAGTACCCACCACAAGAAACTGAAGATAGACAGGCATAAGAGACCATTTCCCAAAGAGAAATTCCATCTCCTCAAACATAAGCTGAGGTAGACCCTACCCAAATCACAGAGGCTCAGACCTCACAAACATAGGCATTAACGAAAAAGAGGAAGAGAGAAATGACTGCTCCTAAAGCCATCATTGAGAGAAGGAGGAGAACCAAACGAGCAAGAAACCCTGAACAAATTCATGAAACAATTGAAGAAACTTAGGATAAAACAAAACAACCTGAAGAATTTCAGGATTTTACAGAGAAGTCTCTACAGGAAAATGATCAAGAAATTGAGCAAGTTGAACAGACCTTACAAAGGAATGATCAGAAAGACACACAACCAGCATTAGAGCATCTGACAAAACAATTTTTGAAGAGCTATGAGGTAGAAATATCTCAGGTTTTGGGAAGCTTAGGAACCTCAATTGACAGAGGCACAAATAATCCAGATAAATGCCTAGAACGATTGTCCTCCTCAAAACCTGCCCAACATTTTCCTCATATTGAAATATCTTTCTCAAAGGACACATCACAGGAAGAACCTCATTTTGAAATGAGAAGCCCTCTTGGATAGATAAAGAATTTGGAAGGAACAGAGGAACAACCATCTACTGGCCAGAATGAAGAAGATCTTGAGGCCCCTCACAAACAAAAATCAGACAAGAGCCATAAGAGAATTATAAATCTGAAAAAGGAAAACAAATTGTTGAAGAAGAAAGCTAAGAAGGCTAAAGTATTAAAGAATAAGGTGGGAAAACTCAAGGAAATTATTAAAGAATTGAGGAAGTAGCTAGAACAAGCAGATAAGGCCCACATAAGGAATAAAAACAAAAGGGCCCAAGTGCAAGGAAGAAACCCTCTTCCTAAATAAGCAGTCACTACAAACTCTGTGGGGATACAGACAGATCCCGAGGAAATAGTAGTAGAAGAAGAAGTAGCTTAGAATGAGGAAGCAATTCCTTTAGAAACACAAGAAATGATAAAAAAAACAATTGATACTGAGGTACAAATAGATACCCCAGTCTTAGAGGAAACAACTCAACTCCTTGAGTAGAATGCTACCATCAAGAGAATGGAGGAAGAATTGATGCAGTCTCAACAAACCCTGATTCAAAATAGAAATTAATTACTGACTATGACAGAGCATCATGCATTCCAGTCCCAAGAACATAGTGCTATTATGGATAGACTGGAAGTAGAGCTTCCATAGGCCCAACAAGCATTAACTCAATCGAGAGAGTAAATGGATGCTATGGAAGAATATCAAGCATCCTGATCTCTGGTGAAGGGTGCCACCATTGATAAGCTAAAGGAAGAGCTAAGACAAGCTCAACAAGCATTGGCTCAACACCGATATGAGATGGTCACTAGGGATGAACATCAAAATCTTGTTAAACAACTAAAGGACATGTCAACAACAGAAAGTGAGACTTATGTTGAGCTCACCAAATCCCAAGGGAAGGTAAAAAAGGTACAAACCCAATTAGAAAAAGATTTGGAGCAAATCAAAGAAATCTGTGATGTCTACTCTGATGCCATCAATTGCAGAGCCCCTGCCACTATTTACGCTTTATTCTTACTGGAATGAAACCTATTGTTGAGAGTGAAGGAAATCAAAGCAGGTAAACCCATTTCATTTTCCACTGTTCCTGAGTTTATTTCATGTTTCAGAGATTGGGAATAGAAGGTAGAATACCTTCTGTGTGAATTATACTTCCACAATTTCATTTTGGAAGAAGACAGAAGAGATAACCCTAGTCCCTTCATAGGGGACATACAATTCCAGGAATTCATGTCATTTACTAAGAATCGGGTTAGACGGGGTAAAGCTCACAAAATATTCATGAAGAGGGAAACTGGATTAGATCTTTGGATCAGAGGAGAGCCTCTAAAGTCCTTTCCATCCATTATGCAACATAGGACCTTCATGAAAAGGGAGGGGGTTGTGAATTCATTAGCCCCTATCCATCTACAGGTCATACGCTCAGGAATCACATGTTTTAAAGAACTCAAAGAAGCAGTTCTTGTTGCTTCTAAGGTGAGATGGAATGCATCCTCTGATGAGGTTAAAAGTAGGGAACCCTTTGGGTATAGGAATTTTTTTGCAACTACCTTCAGAGTATAAAGGTATTCTATACTGCTCCAGGAGGAAGGACCTGCTTGGATTGGGTGTAGGTATAATCCCCCTCTCATCTTGTTTCCTCCAGAAAGTTACCATAAGGATTATCAAATTAATAAAAAGAGGCAGGACGCCACTTTTGAAGTTCTCAAAAGAAACAATGGTTTTGGGAGACATGGTGAACCAAATTCTCGTCCCTACAACATAACTTCTTTACATGTAGGATCTTAGCTTTTATGAGGACATGCAAGAAGGTAAGATGGGGGGTATGTTCGGTTATGAAAACGCTATAATTATCTTCCTTTTTCCCACAGTTCATGATATAATCTTGATTGACTTTTTAGTTAGTTAGGAATAAATAGGATAGAAAATGATTAATATGTCTCTTAGTATTATTATTAAAAGTTATATTAAATAGATTCTAAAATACGATTGGAATTGTTGGATTTTGTTACAGATTTGATAAATATAGACAAACCCAAGATAGCCAAGGAGATCTTGAATATGCGCAAGCTATTGTAGGTTCAAGACTTTTGGTACAAAGCAGTTTTGAAGATAATCGATTTTCTATGTCCTAACTTTATAATAGTAAAGCAATCCTAAGGATCTTTCGATCCTTAGGATAGCTTGATTTACCAAGATTATTGTAATATATATAGGGTAATAGATCCAGAAAGGATAGAGAAGAATTGCATTCAAGTATTCTGAACTCAGAATTGCTCCGCGTAAGCAGTTTTTGTAAATGCTTTACCAGCTATGGAATCAATAAATGATTTGAACATTTTCACCATTTCTACATTTTGAATTTCTCATAGCAGTGCTTCTGAAGACCAAGGACCCAGTCTAAAGGAGTTACTATCTCATTCTGTAATTGTATCAGTTTGAAGTTGATTTATGTTTTGTGATTCAAATCTCCTTTAGAATAGTTAATATGAATGCATAAGTGTGTTAACGATTTTATGTTGTTTGCATATAGAGGATACATATTTCCCTCAGTATTAATGATTGTTGTTTTGATTTCCATTCTATAGTTTGTTGCTTGACAATTCTTCATAATTTCATATGTGTTGTTCTTTCAATTATTTTACAATTGTTGTTCCTTTCCGTTAAGATACAATTGTTGTTCCTTTCAATTACTTTACATTTGTTGTTCCTTTCCGTTAAGATATAATTGTTGTTCCTTTCAATAGAAGTTACAATTGATGTATCTTTTGACTAGATTGCAATCGTTGTCTCTTTCCATAGATAGAATAATTTGCCTTTTCCTTTTCAATAATTTGATTCATAGTGATGGTTAATTCTACAAGTCTTTACTTAGATTCAATTACTTCTTTTTAGTTAAAATGAATTCGATAGATTAATTAGTTCCTTCCCATTTCACAGCATGTTATTAATCAGATTTCAATTCCTTTAGTTCTTAGAATCTTTAATGAATGATTGAGGAACTTCATTGTTGATAAACTCAGAACTACACGATTTTAGCCTTTACAAGCTACCTTCATAGACTTTGTTGATATTCTTGAGATAAAAGATGACTCCTTGGGTTGATAAATTAATGTTAAACTAAGGTTGTTTTTAGACATCTTTGGATACCAACAACCACCACCCCTGGTTACTTGGCTAAGGTACCATGTAATATGAGAGAATCTCAACAAAAACCTGTGATAGAAATTGGCAAGGCCCAAGAAGCTCTGGATCTCAGTGAGTGTGGTTGGTGCTAGCCAATCATGGATGACATAGATTTTCGCTGAATCCACATGCACACCATGTTAATCCATGATGCAACCTAGGTATTGGACCCTGTCCATGAAAAAGGACCAATTTTCCAAGTTGGAATATAGCTTGTCCTTCCACAGGGTGTGAAGAACCTGCTGAATGTGTTGCAAGTGTTCCACCCATGTCTTGTTGTATATGAGTATTTCATCTAGATACACAACTACAAAGTATTGGTGAAAGGTCATGGGATATCATCCATAAACCTCATGAAGGTTGTTGGAGAATTTGTAAAATGAAAGGGATGCCCAACCATTCAAAAAAACCTTCTTGCGACTTAAAGGTGGTCTTCCATACATCTGTGTACTATATTCGGACTTGGTGGGAGCCAAACTTCAAATCAATCTTACTGAAGTATTTTCCCCCCTTGAGTTGATCAAGGAGATCATCGATTAGGGGAATCAGGTACGGGTTCATGACTGTGATTTTGTTTAGGGCCCAATGTTACACATTATTTTGGTCACCCCGGTGATCAACACACATCATGTGCATAACTCACTTCCATGTTCCCTAAAAACATCAAAAGAGAATTTCTCCATGAGAAAAGTGGTTTTCCTTTTCTTCCTTAAAAACTATGACAAGAGATATCATCGCACCTTGTTCTATACTTGGGGTGTGACGATGCTTGATTGTTGCATGCTGCACTAAATATGGACTATGACATCGTCGTAGGTTGCCTATGCATAGGGTGCAATGATGCTTAAACAAGGGAAAAGTCAATATTCACGAATGTTCTAGAAGGGAAACTTCTAGAAGATGAGGTGGCCTCTGATTGGTTTGGATGTTACTCGCTTCTTTGATTTAGTGGGATAATCCTAATATCCTCATCCATCTCTATTTCACCCTATATAAAGAGGGATGTCTTATGGAAAAGGCTAAGGCTTGGATATGCATGAAGAGTTCTACTACATATTATACTTGAGATAGCTTTTCTTTAGCTCTCTAAGTCATATTGTGGATATTCTTCATCAAAGGCATTGAAGAAAAGGTGTGTGTGTTGGATCATAGAGCCATTGGAAGAGACCTTGCAACATCTAGGCATGGGTTGTATTCTCCACTTCTATTTAATATAATGCATCAGTATATTTGTTCCCTTTAAAGGTGTCTTTACTTTTATTGTGTAACTCCTTGATCTTATACATAGAATTCATTAGAATATATAGATCTTTGTTCTCTCTCTCTTTGTTGTTTTGTTCTTCCTAAATAGGTTCTCCATCCCACAAATCCAAATATGTACCAACAACGATGACACTAGCAAGGATCAAATGTCATTAAAAGGCATGTCACTTGTTCCTCTCTAAACTAGTTTATATGACAATGAAGTATAAGGTGAATTTTACATTATGCCTTGTTTTGGTTTATATTCCTGTTGAAGTTAGGGAGATCCATTTGTGTCTTCACTTATAGATTTGTTCGATGACACATGGTAATTGATGTAGAGTCTCTAGATTTTGTCTTTCTTCTACACCATCATGAATGGGCTCCCACAAGGTGATGAGATGGAACAAATGTTCCCCTTGTGGAGAAGTTCTTGGATCTATCGCTTGATCTCCTCATTCCCTAATAAAGAGTGGTGGTAGACTTTCCCATTGGGTAGTGGTGCGTCGAGGGTTAGATCGATGGGATGCTTGACCTGATAGTGCAAAGGTACCCTGGTAGGTGAGGATAAGATATCTTGGTATTCTTCCACGACCTTATCCACTTGTTTTTGTTATGTGGATAGGTCAACCACGTCGTCCCTCGATGTGACAACAATATTTCAATCATTCTGAGAGGCAATCATGAAGAAGAAAAATTTCTCTGTTTGAGAGATGACCTACCTGCATTTCTTGGAAAATATCAAGGAAATAACACTAGGTGAGATTGCCTTGGGTATCCTTTACAATTTCTTATTCAAGGTAATAATAACACTGTGAGCCCTAGACTCATATACAACATGACGTTTCCATAAATAAGGATGTCCCAAGAGAACATCAAAAACTCCAAGAGGAGAAACTTCACACAATACCTCATCCTTGAAGGGCTTGATGTTATATGACAAGAGACATTGTTGGTTGACACAGAGATCACTTCCTTGGCAGAGCCATCCAATGGTGTAGGGATGTGGGTGCGACATTTTCGACAATGCTAGCCGCTTGAAGAGATATACTGTGATGAGGTTCTTATGACTGCCACTATCAACATTGAAGAGTATCAGGGTTTCTTTCACCCACATCTATGAATAGAAGAGGCATTCGCCTTCCTTTGGCTCGTCTAGTTCACTGTGTTGGATCTTGGTAATGGAAATGGTGGCACTAGGTTCCACGTCAATGATCTATCTACCCATTTTTGGTTCTAACTTAGAGTTGGACACCACATCTGATTCAGGGGCTTTCACCTCAACCACCAAGGAATTCTTTGAGTGAGAATCAATATTTTTATGCCAAGGGCTCTTATGGAAGTCACACCACTTCCCGGTATCTCTCTTCATATTTCCATTTTCCTTATTTTCTTGTGGCTTAGACTAGTTGTATTGAGGTTGTCCTTCTTTTCTCTGTCCTTTGTTCTATGAGTTGGGGCTTCCATTTCCATTCTTTTGCTATGAAGAGTTCCTAGGCCCCAATTGCCACGTCTTTTGTCTGAGCTTCTGCTCTATTTTGATGGAATATCTATAGATCATGCCTAAGAAGGAGATGTCCAAAATCTCTATTTCATCCTAGATGTATCTATGAAGACCAGTGCGATACTTGAGAGCTAGATGTAACTCAAAATATTTGATACCCAACTTGTTGCGCAAGGTATGGAAAATATTTGTGAACTCTGGCACGAGTTGGTCTCTTTCCTGTCGCAGTGTGGTCCATTTTGTATACAGGTCGTCATAACTTTCGACAGGGTAGTATTGTTCCTTAATAGCTTCCCTGAAGGAATCCCAAGTTACCGCGACTACAAATAATGAGGGTTCCTCTATTTCCTTTTTCTCACATAAAGTATCCCACCAATATTTGACATGGGGAATGGCTTTGAGGAGTGAAAAAGTAATCTTTTATCTATTCAAAAAGTTATGGACAGAAAAATACCCTTCTAGAATATTAAACAATTTTCTACAATGTTTGTGTCTATTTGACCTTCAAATATAGGAATATCAAAGTTTATTTTTACCTTGAAGGTGGTGGCTCTTCCTTTTGAGGAAGATGTGTCACCTATTGGTAGACGCCAAAGGATATGCGCAAAATTATCCATCATCTCATTCCTTTGTTGCATGAGGGATTCCTCGAGCAACATTTTGAAAGGATATCCAATCCCATCGTATTTATTTTCACATGCCATAAGAGGTTTCTTTGGCGTTCAAGAGATTTTTTCCTCAAGAGAAACAATATTGAGACATAATTCTTTGTACCTTGACCTCATCGGGGACATGCATTAAAACAATAAGGAGAAGACCGCTCTGATACCACCGATCCGAATTTTATAAGAAGAACGAAATGAATCCATATTATTATTATACTTAACACATAAACAAAAAGAACAATAACAGAGATACAGTAAAACTAGCTTCTATTCAATAATGAAATATGATGAAACTATAAAAATACAGACTGAAACAAACTTGCTAGAATGGTGTGGGTTTATCTCTGACAAGAGATGTGACAGCCACCCTAATTCACAAGAAGATAGTTATAATGAGTCTCTCCAATCCTTTTTACAATAAAAAGGAATTTCAAAACCCTAGGCATCCAAAAATCTAACCCTAGGAGATGAAGCGCCAAAATTCATGTGAGCCCCATTGGGGTAAGTTAGTACATACAATTCCTGTGGTCATAACTTTTGCATACGATCTACGTTTTAGGCACATGATAGCTTGTTGAAAATTTATATGCTAGGACTACACATGTTTCAATCAGAATCTAAGTTTTTCTATATTCTAATGGTGGCGAGCCCTAAAAACATTGTTTAGGGCCTCAAAACAACCCCAAAATTTGGGGACCGAAAAACTAGAAAAAAACTGCCAAATTGGAAAACTGTGAAAATGAGCTAGATGGAATAGGTGGGAGGCCACCGAAATCCATATGGATCATTAGCCATGGTAGTGTATGATAAATTGGTGTAGCGACAATTCACATAGTATGGAACAAAATTATTTTAAGGATTGAGATCTAAAAGATGGTTTCCCCCAGGAGTCATGAGAGTTTATGAGTAGGAATTCAATACCAAAGGAATGGTTTCTTCTACCAACAGGCATGGATAGCCTCGACATGGTTTCATTTTAGCCCAATCGGATGATTCTATCCCATATAGTAGTTAAGAACACATGGTAGATCGATCTTGGAATTATTGGTTTTAATTCTTTTCGCAATTTAGGAACTAGTTGAAGATCAGAGCTCTGGCATGGTGACCATTTAACAACAATGTCATCCACATAGGTCCAAGAAAGTGAGAAATCCAGCTCATGATGAGACCTCTTGTCCTTCAGTTTAGAAAACTGGAAGCCACCACCTCGGCTTGGTAACTAGAAACGATAATGTCACTTCTATGGATTCTCCATGGTCATAATGGACCGAATCACAATGAGACCTCCAAACCCTCAGCAAGAAACTTGTACAAATTTATTTTGAAAACAGAGGTGATCCAATCATTGTATTGAATTTAATCTCACAACAAGATATTGTCTAAACTATGGGGAAGCAAATTCATAATATTCCTTAAGAATGAAGGATGGCGTAAGAATACTTAAGATCTACATGATTTTCAAGGGTTAGTTCAACTTTCTAAAGCAATCCTTTGCAAGGAAAAGAGAAAGAAAAATGGCAACAACCAGATTTAAAATTTAACCATCAGGGCTAAGGTATATTTTCTTGTTTCAAGACCAGATTTTAAATCTCACTGATGGATTGGAAATCAATAGATAGTGCAGTAATTTAAAACCACATTCCTTCATGACGATTATATTTTGAACAATAGAGTAATGAATAAAAAATATAGATATACAAGCAACTGGAGAGATTCAATCAAAGGTAGAAAATAAAACAACACACAAAATGAACCAAATCATATTATATTGAAGAAATTCAAAATTAGAAGTCAAAATGAACCAATCAAAACAACATAAAGAAAACTTAAAAAATAATTTGACCAAAAACAAAACTAGGCCAACCTTTCATTGAGAATGAGGATCAAAAGGAAGAACTACAATGTTTATAGTTTTTCATATAGGCAGGTTATTTTCTTAAGATAACGATACATGAGACATTCTTTTGACCAAGTGTATTATTAAAATTCACAGAGACTACAAGGAAGAACAAAAATCCTTAACCAGGATGGGTGCAATTACATGATGTGGTAAACTATGTTTTCCATGGTAAAACTAATATGAACTAAATATCTAATCCCTAATCTCTTTATTAGTTCTTCATAATATCTGAAATCATTGCATTATGCTTCCAAGTTTTGAAAAAGAAACATTTAATCAATACATATGCGAAAAATAAAAAGAAATGAATTGAAATAAGATTTCCCTGAAAACATTCAGATGATGTTTCTCTTTGTGTACCAACGTTCCTTCATAACTCTATTATTCAAAATAAAAGGTGAAAAGGAAAGAAAAATAAAAAAGGATTGTTGTCCTACACCTACTCTAACTTCTACATAGAGGAAAACGCTTAGTAAAATCATACTTCCAATGCAGCCACAAGAGCATATTCGATCCTGCAAGGCATATAAATTCTAAGATCGGAATAAAAGAATGTAGTACCTGCAGATACAAAAGAAATATGTCATTCTTACCTCCTATATATTCATTTAAAAACAAAGCAAGCACGGCCTTACCATTCTTTTGAAACTTTTCCATATATGAACCCTCTAGCTAATCTGCAATTCTGTCATAGTAAGGGTCAAAATGGAATGGAAGAATGTAAGTGAGTTTAGAAAACTTGTCAATATTATGGGGACCTAACATAACCATCGGCCAAGTCCGAAGTGACCCATCCTCTTGACAATTCTCCAAGTGTTCATCGATTTCTTCACATGGAGGATCTAAAAAAATCATGCCATGCTAACCTCCTAAATATTCATTTAAAAACAAAGAAAGCATAACTTTACCTTTATTATGAATAGTTTTTAGATAAGAATCCTCAAGCCATTCTAAGATCCTATCATAAAAATTAGAATGTAAACTATGACTTCGACGAACTAGATCTATCAATGGGGAACACATCATAAGAGGATTTATGGAAGCAATTAGATTGTGACATTTCGGATCCTGATTTGGATCCAAAACGTCCTGATCTATTGACAAAAATGTGGCTAATCCGAACACTTATGAAAATCCCAACCACATGAATCTCATTAACCAACAATTAGATTACTAGTTTGAACACTTCCTTTCATGAAATGGATTGTTTCAAAATGCGAAGCATAATCATTAAGATTTGAACTAATAAAAGAATGAATATGCAATGCAGAATTTTTTATCTCCGTAAGAATGAGTGCATTATCTTTTTAAAAAAAAAATCATGTAGAATGATCTTGGAACATATATTTTTCCCATGCGAGGTATGAAAGTGAAAGAACGTCGAATCTAACTTCATAAATGTTATGTTCAAAATTAATTTCACCAAAACTTGGCATAAAGAGTAAAATGAATTAGAAATGAGCACATGAAAAGATTCTCTTGAGCTATGATAATTAACAATGGTATTCTCAAGACATTCCTCTTCACTTTCCTTAATACTTTCACTCTGTTCTGGTGATAAATCCTTCAACATAATACGATCATCTAAATTTGCCTCATGTATGATAGACAATTCAAAACATTCACGACAAACATCTAATCTTTCCTGTGGATAAGGTATGATTTGTGGATGAAGGTTTAAGGTTTTTTCTTCAAGTTGCAGTTCTACATCTCTAATGTAACATACCCAGTCACACAGGCTTTCATACCATATTGTAACATCCCCAGCATCCAACTGGGCTATGCCACGTAACAATTTTCGAACTGTATGCAAATTAAAACATATACACACATAAACTCATGTAGAACTTTATATATAAAACTTCAAATAGACAAATACATTCTGTAAATTCATAGATTCATACATAAATAATAGTAAACATATACATGCAACATAGACAGGAAATACCCATAAATATAAAGACAGGTATAAACCACACATAGGAAAAACCCATAAAAATAAACACATAAATAATAATGCAGCATGTAATTTAACACAAAATTGGCACTTATCTTGGTAAAAATATCACCAACTGCATGCAAAACTTCCACAAACCTCCCAAACTTAGACCATGCTGCTCAACACTCTCAACAGTTAGTCACCCCCGAGTTGGGACTAAACTCCACCTGGGTAAAGTGATTCCTAACCAGGCTGACGTATCTCGCACAATAGGAAAGACTCTGTCACAAGTGGAAACTCAAACTAACAACCTACAGTCCCTCATTCCCCATGTGTTTTTACCACCCTAGTAAGTGTGCCCCTTCTCTACTCAACAATCCCTCGACTTCCCCACTTCCCTTCTAGGGCTTCAACAACAGGCTAAACAGGATGTCTCAGAGCCCTGTCGCTATAGTTTAGCACTTTCGGGAATCAACTCCCAACAATTATCTCACCTAGAGATAAATTTATCACGGGCTTGACAACTCGCCTCTTCAAGATCCCACAAACCTGAAAACCCACTTCTTTAGTCCATCTCCACAACTAACTAGGTACAAATACAATTACGAGTACGAATATGGGTACATGTATGGATACTGCTACAGGAAGGTATGGAGGACAACTAAATGAGTGTGTGAATGGCGATTGAATGAATGAAATTCCCCCTAAATGCACTAAGTCCAAGATATATGTATGCATGTTCCCAACTTGACACTTGTCATGTTGAGAGCTACTTTGGTCCACTGATCCCCATCCTTAGAACTTATGATAAAATAATTATCCATACTTTATACTTTAAGGAATATTAATATAATATTCCTTTTTGCCTTAAGCTCCCTAGCTTATCCCTTTTCCTTAACTTTTAGCGCCCCCCCTTTCCCTAACTATGGAGTTTAGTCCCCCATACTCTTTTATCGTGGTCAGTCTACACATAGTTGTGTATTATATTAATGATGAGACATATACAAAAATAGGCTCACTAGCCTTTAACATCTAGGGTCTCTAGCCTAATTCAAAATATAATCCTCCTAGCTTATAATAACTAGCTCACTGGCCTATAAAACACAACATATACACAAAGGCTCACTGGCCTCAAAATCACATGCACTTAAGTTTGTTGCGTGCGGTATCCTGGAATGTGCACAATTCACCATTTTAGTGCACAATACATGTGCGCACTATACCATGGAAGGTGGATAAAAAAATGATATCAAACAGCTTACCATCTTAAGTACATTTACATTTACATTTACAATTGGGTTTGGCCTAGGGATATTACAATCCCCTCCCCTTATGTATCCAGTGTCCTTAGTGCATTATGTACACATATCAACAATATTTCCAAAATCTTCAAAAAGATGTGAGTATTCTGCCCGCATTGCATCCTCATGCTCCCAAGTAACATCCTCTGGACTATACCAAGTCCATTGGACCTTTACAAGACATATGTTTTGATTCTATATTTGTTTGATTTTCTGATCCATAATGCGTACCAGATGCATTTGGATAGTGCCTTCTTGCTCCACCTGAATCACATTCCAATCAATTACATGATTAACATCACATATATATTTCTTGAGAAATGATACATGGAATGCATTATGAATAGACAAAGATGTAGGAAATACAATCATATAATCTACTAGACCAATCCTTTCTAGGATTTCAAATGGTCCACAATATCTAGCTGCCAACTTGGAACAGTTTCCCAACTTCAATGAACTTTTGTTCGCCTTAACCTTCAAGAATATAAGATCACCCACTTTAAACTCCCTGTGATTTCTACCCTTGTCAGCATAACTTTTGTTCCTATCTTGGGAAGCCTTTAAAGTCTGTTTAATTTTCAACATTTCCTTTTCCACTCACCTGAGTAATTATGGCCCTGTACATGAGAATTTCATCATTTTCTAGCTGATAGTCTTCAATTTTCTGCTGCAAAATACCTTGCTGTAATTTTTCCACTAATTCCTTCTATTGCAAATCTGATTTTGCAGCGTCCAAAATTTTGTCTTTCAAATATGATTGGTACATGCTAATGGTTGTAGCATGCAAATCATGCACTCTTCTATTGAGTGCATCAACCACTTTGTTCTCTTTCCCCTTGGTATGCTTTATATTAAAGTCATATTCACTGAGAAATTCTAACCATATGATTTTCCTAGCATTTAGAGTTGGTTGATCAAATAAATATTTCAGACCATTATGGTCTATCCTCAACTTAAACCTTTTCCCCATGAGGTAGTGCCTCCACTTCCTCAAGGCATGTACTATGGATGCCAACTCCAAATCATGAATGGCATAGTGCCTCTCATAATCCTTCAACTTCCTTGATTCATAACATACGACAAACCCATTTTGACTGAGGACACCACCAAGTCCTTTACATCCATGATTGCAGATCCAAATGAAGTCTTCATCTGGATCTGCAATCCTTAAATTTTTATCACTTGTTAATAATCACTTCAAGTGTTGGAAACTCTTTTCACAATTGAATGTCCATTGAAACTTCACACCCTTCGTTTGCAATGAAGTGATTGGGTGTGCAATATTTGAGAATCCTTCAATAAATCTCATATAGTAGCATGCAAGGCCCATGAACGATCTGACCTCTATCACATTATTTGGCACTGACCATCCTCTAATGGCTTCTATATTCTCAAGATCCACTGCTATCCCATCCTCTGAAATGATATGTCCCAAATAATGAATTTACTTCTGATAAAATCAGGACTTGTTCAATTTAGCATACAAATGATGCTCGCTTAATACTTGTAATACCATCCTCAAGTGTTTCTCATGCTCTTCCTCTGACTTATAATATTTATGGATGTCATCAAAAAATACAATGACAAACTTATCTAGTTATTCACTGAAAATACCATTCATTAAACACATGAAGACAACTGGTGTATTTGATAACCCAAATAGAACCACTGTGAACTCATAATGACCATACCTCATTTTGAAAGAAGTCTTTATGATGTCTTCTTCTTCAATTATTACTTGATTATAACCTAACCTGAGATCAATCTTGAAGAATTTTTTTGCATCTTTCAACTGATCAAAGAGGTCATTGATCATTTGCAAAGGATGCTTTTTCTTCACAGTTACCTTGTTCAACTTCCTAAATTCAATGCAAAGTCTCAATGTCCCATCCTTCTTCTTCAAAAATAAAACGGGGGCACCCCAAGGTGACACACTTGGGGCATATATACCCCTTCTTCAAGAGATCTTCAAGTTGCATTTGCAACTCCTTCAATTCTGGTGTACTCATCATGTAGGGAGTCTTGGATATTGGAGCTGTTCCAGGCATCAAATTTATGTAGAAATCAATGCCTCTTTTAGGGGGTAATCTTGATATTTCCTTAAACACATATTCAAACTCTTTTAGGAATGCATAATCTTTAATATTTGACACCTTCTCTTTAGGTGTGTCTTCCATATGTTCTGCAAATATTTGACACCCTTTTCTGTAACATTTCTTTAGATGCAATGCTGAAATTTCTCTGATGGTTACTGCCCTTGGAATTCCCTGCATTGTCCTTATGCTCCCTTTCTCATCCAAGCACATAAATGCCTTATTATGACAATATAGGATAGCATGATGTTGGTCCAACCAATCGATCCCAATTAGACAATCATAGGAACCTAAAGGCAAGATGTTCAAATCTTCCCTCGTGTTTGATCCATTCATGTCCATAAAACATGACTTAACCATATCATTAACTTTTATTTTGGCTCAAGTAGCTAGCTATACCAACCAATATTTTTCATGCTTGCTTCTTGGAAAATGCAAACTTTCCACAATATTAGGATCTATATAACTATGAATAGCTCCTGAATCAATTAAAATAGAAATGGTTTGGTTGTTGATCATACCTTCCACTTCAATCATATGTGGTTGATACTTTTCTTGTTTGTTGTCTAGGGCTACATAGATCATTGGTTCATTTATGTCCATGTTCTCCATTTTTTTGTCTTGCTTTACATTGTGAACAGTTCTCACTTTTTCACCTCTGTGAGGACAATATCTAAACATTAGATCTCCTTTACAACCCCAACATTTAATAGGTGGATTCCTTGGCCTTTGACCTCTTGTCTCAATCATTCTGGGTTCTTTAGAAGTTTTATGTTCCTAAGGATTATTTATGAAGAATGGTGGCTTAGTTACCTTCTTCCTCTGATCCCTCTTGAATTTGTTCTTGTCTTCCCAATATTTTTGGAAAGTTGGCCTTAATTTTTGTTGATCATATAGGAATTTAGCTTGCCTTATGGTCTCCTCCAATGTTTTGGGATCATCATATTGTATTTTTTCACTGATGAATGATGGAAATCCACTCAAATACCTCTAAATATTAACTGTCTCATCATTGATGAAAGAAACATACTTTAGCAATTCTAAAAACCTTCTTTCATATTCATATATGGTCATATTCCCAAGATTGAGTTCAAAGAACTCTTTCATTTTCTTATCATAGTATCTCTTATTTAAGTATTTCTTTTCAAAATAATTCTTGAATTCCCTCCAAGTAAATTTTTTCTTTTTAATGTGTTGCGCCTACACAAGTTGATCCCACCACATGGGCACCTTTTCCTTGAGTTGATAAATGGAAATTATTCCTTCTGGATGAGAAGAATAATTATGCAATTGAAGATACTTTCTCATGCCCAACAATCATGTCTCTAAATATCCATCCTTCATGTGCTCACGATCAAATGTAGGAGGTTTGATTATTTTTTTCTCCTCATAGCTCATCTACCCCAGACCTCTTATGCATCCTGACAGGGGATGGAATTGAGTTGTTATATCCTCTTTTATTGAAATGCCTTAGGGAGTGATGGTGATGTCTGCTGACATTTCTTGTTTTTCTCTTCTCATTAGGAGACCCTAACTTCCTGATTTGCTTGATCCACTCTCCTTATCCAATTTATTTTCTATTATGTTCAAGATCTACATTAACTTCATGTTGAAGTCCTCCTGTTGCTCCTCGACTCTCATAAGGATTTCATTATCAACTTTATGGATTTGGCCGTCCTTCTGCAAATTTTTAATGGTCTCTACCATATTCACGTTTTCATCCTTTCCTTCTCCATGTCCATTGGATTTTGTTCCTTCAATGCCCATATGGACATCCATCCCTTTGATCTCATCATTTTTTTTTTAGGACCGTTGTGCATATTCCATTTCTTTTTACTCTGTGTTGATCCTTATATGATCTATTTGTTGTTAACTCTACAAAATGTGCAACCAACAGAACTTTGTCAGGATAATTGTTTCAACAATTTCATGAAAATATGAACCATTCTTGTTCAATAATGAATCAGAATTATTTCTTATGATTTCCTCAAAATTGAATGCCCAGATCAATTTTATGGGTGAATAATTATATTCTACTCTCTAATACATTTCCAATGCCTACTTTTGTTAGCACTCTGTAAATCTATTTGGTTGATAAACAGACGACTGTTGGGGCTCAGAAATGTCCTATTCTCATCCACCTTTCCCGTCATCCTTCTTCACATTTCATCGCCCCATTAACCTTTCATGATATCATTTCCAAAAATATACTTGGGTTGTTAGGATATTTAGACACTTAGGAGTTAGTTAAGATCTACTTGGTCTAATATGTCGTTAGGTAAAAGTGTGTTTCTTTAGTATGAATTACTATGCATTTGTAGTTAGGAAATCCGACGATCATGATATGTTCCCAACATAGAGTGATAAGACAGTTCATACTCTCCTCGATCTTAATGCCATTGATCTATGGCTTAACACCCGATTGTTCCATGATCTCTATTTAAAGAGAATGGAGGGTCATTTTCCGATGATCTATTGTGAGAAACTCTCTTGTAAAATCTCTCTGTAATCTTTTTCTTTGCATTAATAAACTGCTCCAAG
>JZKD02S1913211.1:317788-349011 GCA_000966675.3 Picea glauca
TTAAAGAGCATGGAGGGTCATTTTCCGATGATCGATTGTGAGAAACTCTCTTGTAAAATCTCTCTGTAATCTTTTTCTTTGCATTAATAAACTTCTCCAAGTGGCCGCATTGGCTAGGGCCGTGGATGTTTCCCGGTAGGGGTTTTACCACGTGAAAACATCGGTGTGTTGATCTTTGATCTGGTTATGTGAGTGGTTACTGAAGGTGTTCGTCCTTTGTTGGAATACTTGTGTTGTCGAACATGGGTTTCACCTTATTGTTCTCCACTTTATTCATTTTAGTATTTAAAAGGAATTTGTGATTAAATGTTAGAAAATCAACATGTTTTCATATATATCTGAAATATGTGTGAGCTTTGTAATGTGTAGGAATATGTGAAGGATTAACTCAAAGGACTTCTCGAATGCTTCCTCCACCATTTCAATATTTGAGGAGATAATTCAAGCCCATTCCAAGGAGAAGATCATGGAGATTTGGTTGGAATATCTTATCTAAGATATATGAGAGATATTTGTGAGGATTTAAAGGGATTATATTTTGTAATAATGGGAAATAGGTTGACAGAATAGTGGATCTATAATAATGAGATGGTTATCCTATTTTCAAGGCTCTCATGTATAAAATAGAGTGCTCTCTCTTCATGAGGATTCAATTAGAGAATTCAATTCGGATGTGATTAGAATCAGAGTAGTGATTAGGATTCAAAAGAGAAAGGGATTCTTAGATTTGATTCATATTCTTTCATTGTTATGCTTTCATGATTGCCATTTGATTATTGTTATGTAATTCAAGATAGATTTATTGTGCGAGCTCCCATATTTTATTTTTCATTAACTCTTCACATGTTGTATTTCTTTTCCTTTATACAATTTCCTTCTTTCCTAGATTAATGTTTCTTGTTTTCCTAGATTAGTTTCATTTCAGCAACATAGATTAGATTACTTCTACTTCAGTCCTGCATATATAGTGTGTGTGCTTCGTAATCCTACGAACCTAGGATTGAAAAATTAAATGGTTGGAAAAATACTACAATGGAATTAAATGACAATATTTCTGCGTAACATTTTGGCATTGTTGTTGGGGAAGCACGATGGATTGAGGTATTAGTTCCTTTTTCATTCCAATTTATGCAAGTGTGATTAGACATTATCCTAACTCGGAGGTGACATACGAGTAAGGACATGTAGGTTTGTGTAAATTTCAATTCTTGCACGTGTTGGTAAGGGGTCATAGCAGCTACTTAAGTGGAGGCTCCTCATGTTCTCCCTGCCAGTTCTAGAGTGTGAATTTCAATTCCTGCAAGCGTAATTAGAGTGTAAATTTCAATTTCCACAAGATTAGTTTAAATTTTAATAGTGTGATCTACATGTGTTGGTTCTAGGGGTCTTAACAACTACTTGAATGGAGACTGCTCATGTTCTCCCTGACCAACCATCAGGAACTTTTTAATTTCCGCAACTGTGAAGAGTAATTTTTTTATGTTTTAGCAAGAGTGTTTTTTTTTTTTTTAAGTTTTTCATTTTGATTTGGGTGCTGTAAGAATCCTTATTTTTAACATGATTTAACATTGAGTGTCATCTTGGAACTACTCTCTCAGATATTAGCAGACATCGGGATCTCCTCTTCCTTGGAAGGGGAGATCTTGACAAGGATCTAATATTCAAATACTCCTCCAGGAACAATTGAAGATTCAACATCTGAAGGATCCTTCATATTCGATGATGAACAATCATTCGAACAGAAGACTGAGGAGGATGTAGAAGAGTTACACCATGATCTCAGTGAGGAAAATCGCACCTACGAAAGCCTTATTGAACAATTGTTCCAGGTAACTACTCAATTACATCATTCTTTTTGTTTTTACTTAGTTAGTTTGTCGTTACAATGAATAGACTCATTCACTCTCATATATTTTCATTTTTCATTCAATAAATTACCACTGAACATATTGTTGTTACTACTATGTGGGTAGCTACACTGGAAATTTAATTACATGTAACTAATTTTTAATTCTAATTAGCATAGAGTAGGTAGGCTAATGAATAAAAGAATGTTTTTGCTCTAATTTTTATAAGTATGCTCTCCTCTGCACTTCATGCGATTGCAAGGATCAGAAAATAGGATGCCTAAATTGATTTCAAGAATGAATGTTTTATTTTTCCATCTATCCTTTGACCTACAAATAAACACAATAAAATAAATAAATAAATAAATAAATTTAGACAAATAAAAAAAACCGAATTTTAAAAGCTGTTACAACATGCTGAAATAGTGAAATTTTTACATGCTGTTACAACATGCTGAAACAGTGAAATTGTTTTACATGCCGAAAAAATGAAATTGTTTTACATGCTGAAACAGTAAAATTTTTTTACATGTTGAGACAGTCATTGTTACAACAACATTTTATATGCTGAAACAGTGAAATTTTTTTTTACATGCTGCAACAATGAAATTTTTACATTCTGAGATAGTCGCTGAAATAGTGAAATTCTACATGTTGTTTGAGTGAAATTTTTATATGCTGAAACAGTGAAATTTTTACATGCTGAAATAGTCACTGTTATAGCGAAATTTTACATGCTGTCACAACAACTTGTTACAGCGAAAAATTTTCATGTTGTTACAACAAAATTTTTCGTGCTGATATAGTGAATTTTACTTGCCGAAACATTGACATTTTTGTTGTAACAAAGATTGAATAAATTTGCATATCTTGGTTTGAGTTGCCGCAACATTCCTTGAATTACAACATTCAAAACAAACAAATGAATCAATCTTGTCATTAGTCTTCTCCCGCATCCACGTAGCAAGAAAATGAATTCAATGGTTTATATCTCCACCTTCTCATCTCCAATAAGCATTCAAGCTTGAATTATGTTTGTATCTTTTCAATAATAGTAAAGCACGAAATTTCTCTAGATAATTTTAGAATTTGATTCGAGATTCATATCTATAATTGGACTATGTTGTTAATGGAGAAATATGGGACAATTTCCATTTCCTATATCTCCGTAGTTTAGTTACCGATAGTCCACAAATTCCTTCAAATCGAATCAAAACCAATTGCTTAAACAAAAGGATGATTAGTTGGGTTTCCTATTATTGGAAACTCTGTATTAATAAACAACCAGTACGTGTCCCTCGAATCAGGCTTCACGATGATCGTATATGATTTCAGATTTGAGATTAATCGGTTGTTTGTTGATGTGGCATCTGGGAGAGATGGAAATCAACGGTATCGTATCGAACTGCATCATAGATTATGCATGTTCAATCAGTCCGGAACCTGAAGCAACTGGATCATGCCTATCCACTGCACGCTACAAGAATGCAAAACCGTTATAACGAATAGTTAAAAATAAGCATTAATATGTAGCTAAGATCAATCAATTGGTTGATTCGTTAATGAAATCCATTGATAGAAGTTTTGATGAGTTATAATTTGGACAGGGAAGCAACAATAGTTTATTCTAGTCGAGATCTCCATCGTGATCTTGAGACCCAACTCACATATGCAATGAGAAACTCTCGATCTAAAATTTTCCATCAATTAATGTCCATTTACAGACATACAACTTCGGGTGCATTTTGCGAGCAAACAGTGACGAATTTCAAAAATTTGGGACACTGGTTTTGTGCAGAATGGTCTTATTTATTTGACGAGCAAACGATTTTTAAAAATTTTGCATGGTTCGAGAGCAGTTTTTGTTTTTCTGAATGTGACAGAGCCATATTTCGGGGATGGATGGTTTTCCAACGGAGGCCTGGGTGTTTTGATTTTGATCAAACTTGGATGTTCAATTATGGAGTTGGTTGTACCTAACAAATCATTGCAATTAGAACCAATTGTTGTACCAGAATGGTTTGCAACATCTGCATTTGGTTTGATGTGTTTATTTACTCTCGACATCCATGATCGATGTGTTCTTGCATGAAGCATGTTTCTTTATTTGGATCGATGTTTGTATTTTCTTACAGGCTGGTATTTGTTGCAGAGAATTGTATGCTCTAAAAATATTCAATATATTTGATGATGTACATGAGCCTGATTTGCAGATTTGGTGCAATTAATTACGGTTGGAAGGCTTGAGCCGTGACAGAATGGAACAACCAAAGAAGGATGAAACAATTTTCATGATATATTTATGCTCTTGGTATCTCTGATCGATGTGTTTTGCAGGCAACATGTTTCTATTATGATTCGACAACGAATGACTAGGGATGTAGCTCATAATTTTAATTTTGAGTGTTTTTGCCATTTCCTTTTATTTCGGGTGTGTTATAAAAATAAAAAAATAAAAATGTAAAATAATGATTTCATTTGTTTTTATGGAGAGAAAAACAAACAAAAAAATTACAAAACTATAAAAATAATGAAAAACATTATTAAAAAAAAAAAAAAAAACAAACATTGTTAAAAATTGCAAATGGGCATCTATTTCCTAAAAACGATAATCAAAATATGTTTTTACGCTTAACGTTAATTTGTTCTCTTGAGTCACTTCACAAAGTAGTCAATAATGAACCCAAGTGCGCAGGCAACATGTACAAACACACATTTTATTTTTCACATTAACATTTGTTCCTGCATGTTATGTTTTCTTTTTCGAAATTCTCACACATCTTCTTGTAGGATTAGTACTCACATTTTTTTCAGGTTTGAAGGTGATTTCTTCTACTGCTGTGGTGATTTTTCAAGAATCACACAAATTTTGATAAACATTCTTTGATAGACCACTTGAAGGCACTATTACTCATAATAAACATCATAAAAGATTGTTGTCACACAATTTGTTTTTATGCATCCTGATGTTTGCTGTTACACGACGCACATTCCCAAAAACACCATTTTGCATTATGACTTCTTGCCTCAAATTACTCATTCAAAGAAAATTGGTCATCCCTGTGTTGAAGCCATTTTCCATTGCCTTATCCATCACGACTTCATGCATGCCTACCTTTCTGAGTTGCATACATTCCTTTATCTTTTTTTTAGTTCATTTTTGGCTTCTTTTTCCCTTTAAGTTTGCCTAACGAATAAAACCATTCAGTTCCCTTTCCATGATTACATTGCCTTGTTTTCCTTGTCCTATTGATCCACACTACTTGACCGTGAGTTCTTTCCATTTATAGTCCTACCAAATCTTTTTGTATAAAATCACGTTGACTGATGTAGGATTCCTTAAGGCCCACCTTTCAACAAGTCTTGCCCCATCGACCTCAACACCTTATCTGGGATATAGACTAGAGTCCATTTTGAGTACCTAGAGACTTGCATGCCTGAATGGCAAGTTCTCTCGCTGACAATCATGGGAATACATCAATGTCCATTGATTGTCAGATCTTGCAAGTGGCCTAACATCAGATCATTCATTCGCACTTCGCTAGATGTACTCAGGTACCTTGCACTCATTGACATCAATGGTGATTTGCCTCACATTGGTTAATGACATTCATCATTGGTCGGTAATCCAATGAATTATTTTCATGCTCGACATCGACACATTGATTTGCATGATTAGAATTGTACCATTAGGTTTCGCAGTGGGTGAAGACTATACACTTTTCATGACTCTATCAGCAGTTATAGCAGCATGACTACCGCTCTCTGAGACTACTACAGTTCCACTTTCATACTTTCTCTTTTCCATGGTGCATTCAGTAGTAGTTCAGATCCCTCCACTTCACATTCTATGATCCAACAGACATCAGTCATAGCTACATCAACAGTCACTTCCCATATGATATTATAGAAGTGACATATTTCATGATCTAGCAGCTGCATTAGCCATATTCCTATTGCATAGTTCATCAACATTTTGTGTAAGTGGAGGTATGTTATTTTATACACTTTAATCATGTAATTCCTCAAACTACTAGCAATGAATAATTTGGAAAATTCCCTCATTCAGTTCCCTTTCCTTTTCACTTATACGACTTATGCCACGTTGCATGAGGACATGCAACAAGTTAAGTTGGGGGGTAGGTGACCTTATTCACTATCATCACTCCACTTTTCCACTACCATCATTCCATTTTTTCGTCTCATTTACCATTTATGAAGATTTCTTTTCCAACATTTCTTTTCCAATGATACTTTGTTGCACTTTACTTCATAAGCACTGGTATACATATTGGCATGATTCAAACATATACAAAAATAAAAAGGGCTTTCTTATACTCAATGATGTTTTCCTTATGCACATTGATAGCATACATTTTTCAGTAAAAATATGGACAAATTATTATCATAACAGTAAGAGAACAAATTATATTCATGGTTGTCACAAAAGACCCAACCATAAGAAAATGTCAGCTATTACTGGAAACTAAAAACGGGAAAATTATTATCATAACAACAAGAGAACAAGTAATGAAATGAATGTTGTTAACACAAGAACCAACATTCTTTATATTCATGGTTGTCACACAAGAACCAACGATAAGAAAATGTCAGTTGTTACTCATGTAAATCCCATCTTGGGAAACATTTATTATCATCATTCAAAGGCAACATTCATATGCCAAAATTTCTTGAGAAGATCTATGCATGGTTGCATGAGGACATGCAACAAGTTAAGTTGGGGGGTATGTTGTGGCTCAGAAATGTCCTATTCTCATCCACCTTTCCCGTCATCCTTCTTCACATTTCATCGCCCCATTAACCTTTGATGATATCATTTCCATAAATATACTTTGGTTTCATGTTATTCTTCTCCACTTTATTCATTTTAGTATTTAAAAATAATTTGTGATTAAATGTTAAAAAATCAACATGTTTTCATATATATCTCAAATATGTGTGAGCTTTGTAATCTATAGGAATATGTAAAAGATTAATTCAAAGGACTTCTCGAATGCTTCCTCCACCATTTAAATATTTGAGGAGATAATTCAAGCCCATTCCAAGGATAAGATCATGGAGATTTGGTTGGAATATCTTATCTAAGATATATGAGAGATATGTGTGAGGATTTAAGGGGATTATATTTTGTAGTAATGGGAAATAGGTTGAGAGAATAATGGATCTGTAATAATGAAATGGTTATCTTATCTTCAAGGCTCTCGTGTATAATAGAGAGTGCTCTCTCTTCATGAGGATTCAATTAGAGAATTCAATTAGGATGTGATTAGAATCAGAGTCGTCATTAGGATTCAAAAGAGAAAGGGATTCTTAGATTTAATTCATATTCTTTCATTGTTATGCTTTCATGATTGTCATTTGATTATTGTTATCTAATTCAAGATAGCTTTATTGTGTGAGTTCACATATGTTATTTGTCGTTAAATCTTCACATGTTGTATTGCTTTTCCTTTATGTAATTTCCTGCTTTCCTAGATTAATGTTTCCTACTTTCCTAGATTAGTTTCATTTCAACAATTTAGATTAGATTACTTATACTTCAGTCCTGCATATATAGTGAGTGTGCTTCCTAAGACTACGAACCTCCTATTGAAAAATTAAATGGTTGGGAAAATACTACAATGGAATTAAACGACAATATTTTCGCCTCACATTTTTGCATCGTTCTCGAGGAAGCACGATGGATTGAGGTATTAGTTTCTTTTTCATTCCAATTTATGCAAGTGTTATTAGACATGATACGAAATCGAAGGTGACATACGAGTAAGGACATGTAGGGTATTGTAAATTTCAATTCCTGCATGTGTTGGTAAGGGGTCATAACAACTACTTAAGTGGAGACTCGTCATGTTCTCCCTGCTAGCTCTAGAGTGTGAATTTCAATTCTTGCAAGCATAATTAGAGTGTAAATTTCAATTTCCACAAGATTAGTTGAAATTTTTGCAAGTGTGATCTAGATGTGTTGGTTCTAGGGGTATTAACAACTACTTGAATGGAGACTGCTCATGTTCTCCCTGACCAACCATTAGGACCGTTTTAATTTTCGCAATTGTTAACAATAATTCTTTTATGTTTTAGCAAGAGTGTTTTTTTTTAATGTATTTCATTTTGATTTGGGTGCTATAAGAATCCTTCTTTTTAACATGATTTAACAATGAGTGTCATCTTGGAACTACTCACTCAGAACTTGGCAGATGTCGGGATCTCCTCAACCTTGGAAGGGGAGATCTTGTCAAGGATCAAAGATTCAAATACTCCTCCAGAAACAATTGAAGGTTCAACATCTGAAGGATCCTGCATATCTGATGACGAACAATCATTCGAGCAGGAGATCGAGGAAGATGAAGAGGAGTTACAACATGATCTCAGTGAGGAAAATCACACCTACGAAAGCCTTATTGAACAATGGTTTCAGGTAACTACTCAATTAGATCAGTCTTTTTGTTTTTACTTAGTTAGTTTGTCGTTGCAAAAACTAGATTCATTCACTCTCGTATATTTTTTCTTTTCATTCAGGAAATTGCCATTGAACATATTGTTGTTACTGTTACGTGGGTGGCTACGCTGGAAATTTAATTACACGTAACTAATTTTTAATTCTAATTAACATACAGGAGGTAGGCTAATGAACAAAAGAACGTTTTTTCTCTAATTTTTATAAGTATGCTCTCCTCCGCACTTCGTGTGATTGCGAGGATCAAAAAACAGGATGCCTAAATTGATTTCAAGAATGAATGCTTTTTTTTTCCATCCATCCTTTGACCTGCAAATAAACACAATAAAAATAAATAAAAAATTTAGACGAATAAAACAAAACCAAGTTTTAAAAGCTGTTATAGCATGCTACACAATAAAAATAAATAAAAAGTTTAGACGAATAAAACAAAACCAAGTTTTAAAAGCTGTTACAGCATGCTGAAACAGTGAAATTGTTTTACATGTTGAAACAGTGAAATTTTTTTGCATGCTGAGATAGTCGTTGTTACAACAACATTTTATATGATGAAATAATGATTTTTTTTTTTACATGCTGTAACAATGAAATTTTTACATGGTGAGACAGTCGCTGAAATAGTGAAATTCTATATGCTGTTTGCGTGAAATTTTTCTATGCTGAAACAGTGAAATTTTTACATGCTGAAACAATCATTGTTATTGAGAAATTTTACATGCTGTCACAACAACTTGTTACAGTGAAAATTTTTCATGTTGTTACAGTGAAATTTTTCATGCTGATACAATGAATTTTACTCGCTGAAACATTGACGTTTTTGCTGTAACAAAGACTGAATAAATTTGGATATCTTGGTTTGAGTTGTCGCAACATCCCTTGAATTACAACTTGCAAAACAAACAAATGAATCAATCCTTTCATTAGTCTTCTCCCGCATCCACGTAGCAAGAAAATGAATTCAATGGTTTACTCCTCCACCTTCTCATCTCCAATAAGCATTCAGGCTTGAATTTTGTTTGTATCTTTTCAATAATAGTAAAGCTCGAAATTGCTTTAGATAATTTTAGAATTTGACTTGAGATTCATATCTATAATTGGACTATGTTGTTAATGGAGAAATATGGGCCAATTTCCACTGCCTATATCTCTGTAGTTTAGTTACCAATAGTCCAAAAATTCTTTCAAATCGAATCAAGACCAATTGCTTAAAAAACAGGATGATTAGTTGGGTTGCCTATTATTGGAAACTCTGTATTAATAAACAACCAGTACGTGTCCCTCCAATCACGCTTCACGATTATTGTATATGATTTCAGATTTGAGATTAATCGGTTGTGTGTTGATGTGGCACCCAGGAGAGATGGAAATCAGCGGTATCGTATCGAATTGAGTCATAGATTATGCATGTTCAATCAGTCCAGATCTTGAAGCAACTGGATCATGCGTATCCACTGCATGCTAGAAGAACGCAAAACCGTTATAACAAATAGCTGAAAATAAGCATTAATATGTAGCTAAGATCAATCAATTGGTTGATTCGTTCGTGAAATCCATTGATAGAAGTTTTGATGGTTTATAATTTGGACAGGGACGCAACAAAAGTTTATTCTAGTCAGTATCTCCATCGTGATATTGAGACCCAACCCACATATGCAATGAGAAACTCTCGATCTAAAAAATTTCGTCAATTAATGTCCATTTATACACAGACAACTTTGGGTTCATTTTGTACGCAAACGGTTACGAATTTTGAAAATCTGGGACACAGGTTTTGTGCAGAATGGTCTTATTTAGTTGACTCAAAAGTGGTTTATAAAAAAAATTATTGGTTTGATAGCAGTTTTTGTTTTTCTGAATGTGACAGAGCGACATTTTGGGGGTGGCCGGTTTTCCAATGGAGGCCTGGGTGTTTTGATTTTGATGGAACTTGGATGTTCAATTATGGAGTTGGTTGTACCTAACAAATCATTGCAATCAGAACCAACTATTGTACTAGAATGGTTTGCAACATCTGCATTTGGTTTGATGTCCTTATTTAGTCTCGACATCCTTGATTGATGTGTTCTTGCATGAAGCATGTTTCTTTATTTGGATCAATGTTTGTATTTGCTTATAGGTTGTTATTTGTTGCAGAGAATTGTATGCTCTAAAAGGATTCAATATATTTGATGATGTACATGAGCTTGATTTGCAGATTTGGTGCAATTAATTACGGTTGGAAGGCTTGACCCATGACTAAATGGAACAACCAAGGAAGGATGAAACAATTTTCATGATATATTTATGCTCTTGGTATCTTCGATCGATGTATTTTGTAGGCAACATGTTTCTATTATGATTCGGCAACGAATGACTAGGGATGTAGCTCATAATTTTAATTTTGAGTGTTTTTGCCATTTCCTTTTATTTCGGGTGTGTTATAAAAATAAAAAATAAAAATGTAAAATCATGATTTCGTTTGTTTTTATGCAGAGAAAAACAAACAGAAAAATTATAAAACTATAAAAATAACGAAAAACATTATTAAAAAAAAAAAACAAACATTGTCAAAAATTGTAAATGGACATCTATTTCCTGAAAACGATAATCAAAATATGTTTTTACACTTAATGTTAATTTGTTTTCTTGATTCACTTTACAAAGTAGTCAACAAGGAACCCAAGCGCGCAAGCAACAGGTACACACACGCATTTTATTTTCCGCATTCATATTTCTTCCTGCATGTTATGTTTTCTTTTTCGAATTCTCACACGTCTTCTTGCAGGATTAGTACTCATATTTTTTTCAAGTTTGAAGGTGATTGCTTCTATTGTTGTGGTTCTTTTTCAAGAATCACACAAATTTTGATAAACATGCTTTGATAGACCGCTTGAAGGCGTTGTTACTCATCATAAACATCATAAACGCTTGCTGTCACACAGAAAATTTTTACGCATCCTGATGTTTGCTGTTACATGACACACATTCCCAAAAACACCATTTTTCATTATGAATTCTTGCCTCGCATTACTCATTCAAGGAAAATTGTTCATCCATGTGTTGAAGCCATTTTCCATTGCCTTATCCATCACGACTTCATGCATGCCTACCTTTCTGATTTGCATACATTCCTTTATCCTTTTTTTAGTTCATTTTTGGCATCTTTTTCGCTTTCAGTTTGCCTTACAAATAAGACCATTCAGTTCCCTTTCCATGATTACATTGCCTTGTTTTCCTTGTCCTGCTGATCCACACTACTTGACCGTGAGTTCTTTCCATTTATAGTCCTACAAAATCTTTTTGTACAAACACACGTTGAATGATGTGGGATTCCTTCAGGCCCACCTTTCAACAATTCTTGCCCCATCGATCTCAACACTTTATCTCGGATATAGACTAGAGACCATTTTGAGTAACTAGAGGCTTGCATGACTTAATGGCAAGTTCTCTCGCTGACAATCATGGGAATACATCAATGTCCATTGATAGTCAGATCTTGCAAGTGGCTCGACATCAACTAATTCATTCGCACTTCGCCAGATGTACTCAGGTACCTTGGCAGTCATTGACATCAATGGTGAGTTGCCTCGCATTCATTAACGACATTCATCATTGGTCGATAATCCAATGAATTTTTTTCATGCTCGACATCGACACATTCATTTGCATGATTGGAATTGTACCATCAGGTTTCGCAACGGGTGAAGACTATCCACTTTTCATGACTCTATCAGTAGTTATAGTAGCATGACTACCGCTCTCTAAGAGTACTACATTTCCACTTTCATACTTTATCTTTTCCATGGTGCATTCAACAGCAGTTTAGATCCATCCACTTCACATTCTATGATCCAGCAGATAGCAGTCACAGCTACAGTAGCAGTCACTTTCCATATGATCTTACAGCAATGACATCTACCATGATCTAGTAGCCGCATCGGCCATATTCCTATTGCATAGTTCATCAACATTTTGGGTAAGTGGAGGTATGTTAATTTCTACACTTTAATCATGTAATTCCTCAAACTACTAGAAATGAATAATTTGGAAAACTCCCTCATTCAATTCCCTTTCCTTTTCACTTCTACGACTTATGCCACGTTGCATGAGGACATGAAATAAGTTAAGTTGTAGGGTGGGGGTCCTTATTCACTATCATCACTCCACTTTTCCACTACTATCATTCCATTTTTTGGTCTCATTTACCATTTATGAACATTTCTTTTCCAATGATACTTTGTTGCACTTTACTTCATAAGCACTGATATACATATTGGCATGATTCACACATATACAAAAGCAAAAAGGTCTTTCTTATACTCAGTGATGTTTTCCTTATGCACATTGATAGAATACATTTTCCAGTAAAAATATGGACACATTATTATCATAACAACAAGAGAAGAAATAACGAAACGAATGTTGTTAACACAAGAACCAATATTCTTTATATTCATGGTTGTCACACAAGAACCAACCATAAGAAAATGTTAGTTGTTACTGGAAACTAAAAATGGACAAATTATTTTCATAACAACAAGAGAACAAATAACGAAATGAATGTTGTTAACATGATGCAGGAGCATCACTCACTCATCAAGCGAGCCAGCGCGTGGAGCAGAAAAGACAGTTGGATAGTCCCAGCATCAAAATTTTGAAACACCTTGATATGTTGCGCTAAACATTAATGCGTTGATGTGATGAAGCGCACTTGTACATTGTAATGGACCTTGAGCCTTTAAGCTCACGTCCTTAGTAGCTGAGGCATTTAATAGAATTGACGTAAAGATAGATAGGAATTTATTGTAGATTTGATAGATTTAGAATTCAAGAGGGAAAATGGAATATAGGCACACTCCTTTGTACATTGTATGAATTCATTCATTTAGGAGAGCAAGAAGAAGAGCAGAGCAGAGAAATTGTGGAGAGCCCTCATGTACAGATTGGATTAATAGAAAGAACTTTTGATTCAATTTCATGATTGGTGTTGTTTTCTCTGTGTATGTGCTTATGTGCTTATGAATGTTTGCTTCCTTTGTATGCATTTACTTTCGAATATGTTGTGCATGTGATTTCAGAGGTTTGCTGAAGTCTAAGAAAGGAGAGAATAAGTTTCAATTGTTTCTCTGTTTGATCCAAGAGATTCCTACATAGAGTGCAGTTGAATTCCTCCGCAGAGAGTGCATTGAGGGGGCTCAATAGTTAAGATCTCATTCTCGTTCACCCAGAAGTTGTGTTGGGTCGAGGAAGCATGCAAGAGAAGTGCAAGCTGGATAAAAAAACTCAGTAGTTTTCCTAAGCAGAGGGAACCAGGGATTCTGTGACTGTGAGTGCACAGAGTCTGTGTGAATTCAACACTTGGAGAGTTGTTGAAGATTAAGTGAGAAAAGCATGGGTGAAAAGTCTCTGAGGGAGTCAGAGGAATTAAGCTCAAGAGGGATAGTTCCCTGGTGACAATGCGAGAATAGACCAGGGGGAAGGTTCGAGTGGGAGAAATCTCCAAAGAGGAGAGCCGACGGTCAAGGTTCGCGGAGGAGGATCGCGAAACCCCGTCGATCATCCGATCAGCTGCGCGGGAGCTAACTTGTAGACACAGGAAGGGTCGAAGCCATCAGGATTCGGTGTTCGGCGTTTGGTGAGACAAGAGTTTCATGCACATCGAAATCACGAGTAGCGATTTCCTGAATTAATCGGGGCCGTCGATTGTGACAAGGACAGGTGGCATGAGATCCCGGAACGACAGGATTCTGCACTTCGGAACTTTTGATGTCAAAAGAATTCCAGAGGATTAGCGAAATCCCAAAGCGTGATGGGTCCCACGGTGATAGTGTGGGGTGTTGTCAAGTGGCATCGGAGGTTCGAAGTTCAAGGATTCATAGTGTATGTGAATCGCGACAGTGGATTCACTGATTTCCCGATAGGGAAATCCCTGAAAAGGTAGAAGAGTTGCCCCGTTGACCCATCAGGGTTCGAGGTTCAGTGTTTTGATTTGCAAGAGACCTGTGGTCGTGAGTTTCGCGATACAGCGAAACCCGATCTCCCGATAAGTGGAGGGGAGATCGCCAAGGAGGTAACTGTGGGTGAAGAATTCCCGACAGGGAATTAGAGGACCGTTCAGCTCTTCGGGCCAGAGTTAGAGAAGGTCCCGGTGATCGCGATTGTTCTTTGGGGAGCAGAGAGCGGTTGCACCAGAGTGGTATCAGAGCGGGAGAAGAGCTCTCTTTGTTCCGGTAGCAGAGAGAAGAGGATTACACCATGCCGCCCAGAAGAGAAAGGTAATCACCTGATTGTGAGGACAGGGATGCCCGAAGAAGGGGTAGGCTAGCAGGGAATCCAGAGATGGAACGATAGATATGAGATCTCAGGGCGAGACTCGAAGAGATGGAGACCACCCAGAGACGTGGAGTTGGTGCAGTAGAGTTCAGTGATTCCAAGGTGGAAGAGGAAGCTGGACACGATGAAGGTGAGGTCACAGCAGAGGATGCCTCGACAGAGAGGTTGATTAGAGCCATCGCCAGGATGAGCTCGAAGACCAAGATGGACATTCCCATTTATGAGGGGAGTCTAAACACAGAAGAGTTCCTGGATTGGATCTGACCACTCGACACCTACTTTGATTACGAAGATATCGAAGAGGACAATAAGGTAAGGCACATTGTTACCAAGCTGAAAGGACATGCAGCCTTATGGTGGGATGAGTTGCAGGCTGATAGGAACTACAAAGGAAAACAGAATATCAAGAGCTGGGATCGGATGATCACCAAGATGAAGGTGAAATTCATCCCCAGAGATTACCATATCACTCTGTTAAGGTGTATGCAGAACCTGAGACAAAAGATGATGACGGTGAAGGAGTACACCGAGGAGTTTTACAGACTCAACATTCAAGCTGGTCATCGAGAGAGCGATGATGAGAAGGTGGCGAGATACCTGAATGGGTTGAGGTATGACATTCAGGATGAGTTGAGCATGGTTACCATCCGAACAGTTGAGGATGTGTACCAGATGGCTCTGAAAGCTGAAGAGAAGCTGAGCCGCAAGCAAGGTCAGCGAGGGCGAGGTAGGAGTCAGCCAAGAGGCAAGGCGGTTGCCCCAGAAAGAACTCAAAATCCTAAGGAGGAGTGGCAGAAGAAACCCCAGGGTAAGTTGGAGAGAGGTGGAAACTCACAACCAAGGCCGCAATATGCTGAGCCGAGGAGGAAACATACTGAGCAGGGTTGCGGATACGCTGATGTGAATGTCTTTCCTCGTACCCGAGGTAGAGGAAGGGGCCGAGGAGGAGTTATCACATGTTTTACATGTGGGAAAGATGGACACAAAGCCGTGGATTGTCCAGACAGGAAAGTGGACAGAGGAGAAGCTCACATCACTGAGGCGCAGAGGCATGATAATGAGGATGAAGACACCGGAAGTGGGAAGTCGCCGACGGTGCATAAAATTTTGTTAACACTCGAGAAAGAGGTGGAAGATACAGCTCAGAGATGCAGACTGTTCAGAACGACTTGCAAAACCAAGGGCTGGAAATGCAAGGTCATCGTGGACAGTGGAAGCACTGATAATCTCGTTTCAACTGATATGGTGGAAAAGATGGAGCTGGAAACAACCAATCACCCGAGTCCATACAAAGTATCATGGCTACAGAAAGGACACCAAGTATGTGTTACGAAATAGTGCTTGGTTAAATTTAAAATGGGTGAATATAAGGATGAGATTCTATGTGATGTCATTCCCATGGATGTCTGTCATGTATTATTGGGAAGACCATGGCAGTACGACCAAAATGTTGTTCATGATGGGAGGATGAACACATACACCTTGGAGAAGGATGGGAAAACACACACATTGCTTCCAATAAAATATAAAGAAGTGAAGTCGGAAGTGAGCAGTACCATACTCCTCATGAGTGGGAAGGAACTTCTCACAGAGATGGAGAAGAATGAAGATCCACAATTCTTTGTTGTCAGGAAGCCGAGAATTGTTCTGACAAGCACAAGAGTAGACGACTTGCCAGAGGAGATTCAAGAACTGTTGGGAGAGTTCGCTGATATCATCGTGGACAAACTACCTCGTTCGTTGCCACCGATGCGGAGTGTGAGTCATCACATAGATATCATACCCAGAGAAAGCTTACCGAATAAGGTCGCGTACAGGTTGACACCTCAGGAGAACGAGGAAGTCAAAAGGCAGGTACAGGATCTACAGGATAAAGGACTGGTCAGAGAGAGTCTCAGTCTGTGTGTTGTTCTGACAGTACTAAGTCCGAAGAAGGATGGAGGCTGGAGAATGTGTACAGACTCCAGGGGGATAAACAAGATTACCATCAGGTACAAATTTCCACTGCCAAGAATGGATGACTTGATGGATTTACTAAGCGGCGCAAATTATTTTTTGAATATTGATCTCAAGAGCGGGTATCACCAGATCTGGATGAGAGAGGGTGATGAATGGAAGACAACATTCAAAACAAACAAGGGTTTGTACGAGTGGCTAGTCATGTCGTTTGGCTTGACAAATGCGCCGAGAACATTTATGAGGCTGATGAATGAAGTCCTGAGGGAATTCATTGGTAAATTTGTGGTTGTATACCTGGACGATATACTGATTTTTAGTAAGACCAGGGCAGAACACTTGAGGCATTTGGCCATCGTGATGAGAAGATTACAACAGGAGAAGTTGCTGATCAATTTGAAGAAGTGCTCATTCATGCAGACATAACTCATTTATTTGGGTTTTGTGATTTCGGAAAATGAGTTGAAGATGGATCCTGAGAAGGTGGAATTAATCAGGAATTGGCCATCACCGAGAAATGTTTTCAAGGTGAGGAGTTTCCACGGTTTAGCTAGTTTCTACAGGAAATTCATTTGAAATTTTAGTGGAATTAGCGCCGCGATGATGGATACAGTGAAGAAGCGGCATAAAGTTTTTCATTGGACAGCAGAGGCCGAGAGGAGCTTCAATCTGTTGAAGCGAAAGATTACAGAGCAACAATTTTGGTGTTGCCTGACTTCCAGAAGACATTTCAGGTGAAATGTGATGCTAGTGGGTATGCTGTTGGAGGGGTCCTGAGTCAGGATGACAGACCTATTGCATATTACAGTGAGAAGCTGGATGATGCAAAACTGAAATACTCCACATATGACAAATATTTTTATGCCATTATACAAGCATTGAAAAAGTGGAGGCATTACTTAATACCCAAGGAGTTTGTGCTATACAATGATAATCACGCATTGTAGTTCGTGAGTCAACAGGATAAGTTGAACCAGAAGCATGAGAAATGGGTAGAGTACATGCAAAATTTCACATTTGTCATTAAGCACATTTCAGGGACTGCTAACAAAGTGGCTGACGCTTTGAGCAGGAAATGTTTATTGCTGCAGGAGTTCAAAGTTAAGACCTTGGGTTTTGAAAACCTTAAGGACATGTATGCCAGAGATCTAGATTTTGGAGAAGCATACGAAGCAACTGAGAATCTAGTTATCAGGGATCGGAGTTCGTGGCTGGAATATATGATCCAGGAAGGATTGTTGTTCAGGGGAAATCAATTGTGCCTACCAAATTGCTCCATGAGGGAGAATTTAGTGAGAGAAAAGCACAGCGGAGGCTTAGCAGGTCACTTTGGACATGAAAAAACATTCGCAAAGCTAAGTGAATCGTATTATTGGCTAGGTATGCGAGCGGATGTGAAGAGGTTTGTTGACAGGTGTCGGATATGTCAACATTCAAAGGGCCGAAAGAAAAATGTTGGGTTGTACCAACCATTGCCCATACCCGAGAGGCCATGGGAGGCCATTAGCATGGATTTTGTTCTGGGATTGCTGAGAACACAGAGGGGAGTTTATTCCATCTTCATGGTGGTAGACAGGTTCTCGAAGATGGCACATTTTATACCATGTCATAAGACCAGCGATGCGATGCACATCGCGAATTTGTTTTTTAAAGAAATTGTTAGGTTGCATGGGTTGCCGAGAAGCATAGTCTCAGATCGGGATACGAAATTCATAGGTCACTTTTGGAGGATGCTATGGAAAAAGCTGGGAACTAATTTGGCATTTAGTTCAGCTTATCATCCGCAGACAGATGGGAAAACAAAGGTGGTGAACAGGAGTCTGGGGGATTTACTGAGAGGCTTAGTGATGGAGCATCACAGTACTTGGGACTAGATATTGCCACAGGCAGAGTTTGCGTACAATGATTTGGTGAATCGGAGTACAGGAAGAAGGTCATTCCAGATTTATTATGGGACACAGTTGAGGGGAGTTTCTGAGCTCAGGGAGTCAGGACAAGTTGAAACTAGCAGCGCTCGTGCTGAAGATTTTGTTGAAGCGATGGAAGAACTTCACACACAGGTGAAGTAGCGACTGATGAAGTCCAATCAAGAGTATAAGCGCAGAGTCGATCAACGGAAGAGACAACTTCAGTTTGCAGTTGGGGACATGGTTCTAGTGCACCTGAGGAAAGAAAGGTTCCCGAGGGAAACATATAACAAGCTCACGATGAAGAATATTGGGCCATCCAAAGTCCTGAAGAAATTCGGGGAGAATGCATATGAAATTGAGTTGCCAGATGGCATCGGGATATCTCTGATTTTCAATGTTTCGGATTTATACCCATACAGGGCTGATGAAACAGAAGATGGAACTGAGGAACCAGTGGTCCAGTGGTAGAGACAATTGCCAGTTGCACAGAAGCCATAGATGGAGTACATACTGGACAAGCGATTGGGCAAAAAGACCAGGCGGAAGCAGTATTTTGAATACCTGGTGAAATGGAAGAATCACCCAGTGGAGGATGCCAGCTGGGAAACAGAGCCCATTATATAGAAACATGGGCACACCGTGCAGGAGCTCATGGACAGGATCCCATGAAATATTTTGAGCTGAGGAGTATGATGGAGGAGCATCACTCACTCATCAAGCGAGCCAACGCGTGGAGCAGAAAAGACAGCTGGATAGTGCCAGCATCAAAATTTTGAAACACCTTGATATGTTGCCCCAAACATTAATGTGTTGATGTGATGAAGCGCACTTGTACATTGTAATGGACCTTGATCCTTTAAGATCACGTCCTTAGTAGCTAAAGCATTTAATAGAATTGACGTAACGATAGATAGGAATTTATTGTAGATTTGATAGCTTTAGAATTCGAGAGGGAAAAGAGAATATAGGCACCCTCCTTTGTACATTGTATGAATTCATTCATTCAGGAGAGAAAGAAGAAGAGCAGAGCATAGAAATTGTGGAGAGCCCTCATGTACAGATTGGATTAATAGAAAGAACTTTTGATTCAATTTCATGACTGGTGTTGTTTTCTCTGTGTATGTTATTATGTGCTTATGAATGTTTGCTTCCTTTGTATGCATTTTCTTTCGAATATGTTGTGCATGTGATTTCAGAGGTTTGTTGAAGTCTGAGAAAGGAGAGAATGAGTTTCAATTGTTTCTCTGTTTGAGCCAAGAGATTCCCGCATAGAGTGCAGTTGAATTCCTCCGCAGAGAGTGCGTTGAGGGGGCTCAACAGTTAAGCTCTCATTCTTGTTCATCGAGAAGTTGCGTTGGGTCGAGGAAGCGTGCAGAAGAAGTGCAGGATGGATAAAAAATCTCAGCAGTTTGCCTGAGCAGAGGGAACCAGAGATTCTATGACTGTGAGTGCACAGAGTCCGTGTGACTTCAACACTTGGAGAGCTTTTGAATATTAAGTGAGAAAAGCATGGGTGAAAAGTCTCTGAGGGAGTCGGAGGACTTAAGCTCGGGAGGGATAGTTCCCTGGTGACACTGCGAGAACAGACCAGGGGGAAGGTTCGAGTGCGAGAAATATCCAAAGAGGAGAGCCGACGGTCAAGGTTCGTGGAGGAGGATTGCGAAACCCCGTCGATCATCCGATCGTGGAGGAGCTGCGTGGGAGCTAACCTGTAGACACAGGAAGGGTTGAAGCCATCGGGATTCGACATTCGGCGTTTGGTGAGACAAGAGTTGCATGCACGTTGAAATCGCGAGTAGAAATTTCCTGAATTAATCGGGGCCATCGATTGTGACAAGGACATGTGGCACGAGATCCCGGAAGGGCGAGATTCTACACTTCAGAACTTTTGATGTCAAAAGAATTCCAGAGGATTAATGAAATCCCGAAGTGCGACGGGTCCCACGGTGATAGTGTGGGGTGTTGACAGGTGGCATCGAAGGTTCGGAGTTCGGGGATTCATAGTGTATGTGAATCGTGACAGCGGATTCACCGATTTCCCGATACGGAAATCCATGAAAAGGCAAAAGAGTTGACCCATTGACCCATCGGGGTTCGGGGTTCGGTGTTTTGATTTGCAAGAGACCTGTGGTCATGAGTTCCGCGATACAGTGAAACCCGATCTCCCGATAAGTGGAGGGGAGATCGCCGAGGAGGTAACTATGGGTGAAGAATTCCCGACAGGGAATTAGAGGAGCGTTCATCTCTTCGGGCCAGAGTTAGAGAAGGTCCTGGTGATCGCGATTGTTCTTCGGGGAGCGAAGAGCGGTTGCACCATAACACAAAAACCAACATTATTTATATTCATGGTTGTCACACAAGAGCCAACCATAAGAAAATGTCAGTTGTTACTCATGTAAATACCATCTTGGGAAACATTTATTATCATCACTCAAAGGAAACATTCAGATGCCAAAATTTCTTGAGAAGATCCATGCATGGTTGCATGAGGACATGCAATAAGTTAAGTTGGGGGGTATGTTGGGGCTCAGAAATATCCTATTCTCATCAACCTTTCCCGTCATCCTTCTTCACATTTCATCGCCCCATTAACCTTTCATGATATAATTTCCATAAATATACTTGGGTTTCACCTTATTGTTCTCCACTTTATTCATTTTAGTATTTAAAAGGAATTTGTGACTAAATGTTAGAAAATCAACATGTTTTCATATATATCTCAAATATGTTTGAGATTTGTAATGTGTAGGAATATGTGAAGGATTAATTCAAAGGACTTCTTGAATGCTTCCTCCACCATTTCAATATTTGAGGAGAGAATTCAAGCCCATTCCAAGGAGAAGATCATGGAGATTTGGTTGGAATATCTTATCTAAGATATATGAGAGATATGTGTGAGGATTTAAAGGGAGTATATTTTTTAATAATGGGAAATAGGCTGAGAGAATAGTGGATCTGTAATAATGAGATGGTTATATTGCCTTCAAGGCTCTCATGTATGAAAGAGAGTGCTCTCTCTTCATGAGGATTCAATTAGAGACGTCAGTTAGGATGTGATTAGAATCAGAGTAGTCATTAGGATTCAAAAGAGAAAGGGGTTCTTAGCTTTGATTAATATTCTTTCATTGTTATGCTTTCATGATTGTCATTTGATTATTGTTATGTAATTCAAGATAGCTTTATTGTGTGAGCTCACATATGTTATTTGTCATTAACTCTTCACATGTTGTATTGCTTTTCCTTTATGCAATTTCTTGCTTTCCTAGATTAGTTTCATTTCAACAATTTAGATTAGAATACTTCTACTTCAGTCCTGCATATATAGTGTGTGTGCTTCGTAAGCCTACGAACCTCTGATTGAAAAACTAAATCGTTGGATAAATACTACAATGTAATTAAATGACAATATTTCCACCTAACATTTTGGCGTCGTTGTCGGGGAAGCACGATGGATTGAGGTATTAGTTTCTTTTTCATTCCAATTTATGCAAGTGTGATTAGAAATGATCCTAACTCGGAGGTGACATACGAGTAAGGACATGTAGGGTAGGGAAAATTTCAATTTCTGCATGTGTTGGTAAGGGGTCATAACAGCTACATAAGTGGAGACTCATCTTCTCCCTGCCATCTCTAGAGTTTGAATTTCAATTCATGCAAGCGTAATTAGAGTGTAAATTTCAATTTCCACAATATTAGTTTAATTTTTGCAAGTGTGATCTACATGTGTTGGTTCTAGGGGTCTTAATAGCTACTTGAATGGAGACTGCTCATCTTTTCGCTGACCAACCATCATGAATGTTTTAATTTCCGCAACTGTGAAGAGTAGTTTTTTAATGTTTTAGCAAGAGTGTTTTATTTTAAAGTTTTTCATTTTGATTTGGGTGTTGTAAGAATCCTTATTTTTAACATGATTTAACAATGAGTGTCATCTTGGAACTACTCACTCAGATCCTGGTAGGCATCGGGATCTCCTCTTCCTTGGAAGGGGAGATCTTGACAAGGATCAAAGATTCAAATACTCCTCCAGAAAAAATTGAAGATTCAACATCTGAAGGATCCTGCATGTCCGATGACAGACAATCATTCGAACAGGAGATTGAGGAAGATGAAGAGGAGTTAAAACATAATCTGAGAGAGGAAAATCGCACCTACGAAATCCTTATTGTGCAATGGTTCCAGGTAACTACTCAATTAGATCAGTGTTTTTGTTTTTACTTAGTTAGTTTGTTGTTACAGCGGCTAGATTTATTCACTCTCGTATATTTTCACTTTTCATTCAGGAAACTGCCATTGAACATATTGTTGTTACTGTTACGTGGGTGGCTACGTTGGAAATTTAATTACACATAACTAATTTTTAATTCTAAATAGCATAGAGTAGGTAGGCTAATGAATAAAAGAATGTTTTTTCTCTAATTTTTATAAGTATGCTCTCCTCCGCACTTTGTGCGATTGCGAGGATCAAAAAATAGGATGCCTAAATTGATTTCAAGAATGAATGTTTTTTTTTTCCATCCATCCTTTGACCTACAAATAAACACAATAAAAAAAATAAAATTTAGACGAATAAAACAAAACCAAATTTTAAAAGTTGTTACAACATGCTGAAACAGTGAAATTTTTACATACTGTTACAGCCTGCTGAAATAGTGAAATTGTTTTACATGCTGAAATAGTGAAATTGTTTTACATGCTAAAATAGTGAAATTGTTTTACATGTTGAGATAGTCATTGTTATAGCAACATTTTATATGCTGAAACAGTGAAATTTTTTTTTGCATGCTGCAACAATGAAATTTTTACATGCTGAGACAGTCGCTGAAATAGTGAAATTCTATAAGCTGTTTGAGTGAAATATTTCTATCCTGAAACAGTGAAATTTTTACATGCTGAAACAGTCACTGTTACAGTGAAATTTTACATGCTATCACAACAACTTTTTACAGCGAAAATTTTTCATGTTGTTACAGCGAAATTTTTCATGCTGATACACTGAATTTTACTTGCTAAAACATTGACGTTTTTGCTGTAACAAAGATTGAGTAAATTTGGATATCTTGGTTTGAGTTGCCACAACATCCCTTGAATTACAGCCTGCAAAACAAACAATGAATCAATCCTTTCATTAGTCTTCTCTCGCATCCACGTAGCAAGAAAATGAATTCAATGGTTTACTGCTCCACCTTCTCATCTCCAATAAGAATTCAGGCTTGAATTCTGTTTGTATCTTTTCAATAATAGTAAAGATTGAAATTTCTCTAAATAATTTTAGAATTTGATTCGAGATTCATATCTATAATTGGACTATGTTGTTAATGGAGAAATATAGGCCAATTTCCACTACCTATATCTCTGTAGTTTAGTTATCAATAGTCCACAAATTCTTTCAAATCGAATAAAAAAAAATTGATTAAAAAAAACGATGATTAGTTGGGTTGCCTATTATTGGAAACTCTGTATTAATAAACAACCAGTACGTGTCCCTCCAATCATGCTTCACAATGATCGTATATTCTTTCAGATTTGAGATTAATCGGTTGTTTGTTGATGTGGCATCTGGGAGAGATGGAAATCAGTGGTATTGTATTGAATTGTGTCATAGATTATGCATGTTCAATTAATCTAGATCATGAACAAATGGATCATGCCTATCCACTGCACGCTACAAGAACGCAAAACCATTATAAAGAATAACTGAAAATAAAGATTAATATGTAGCTAAGATCAATCAATTGGTTAATTCATTCGTGAAATCCATTGATAGAAGTTTTGATGATTTATAATTTGGACAGGGACGCAACAATAGTTTATTATAGTTGGGATCTCCATCATGATCTTGAGACCCAAATCACATATGCAATGAGAAACTCTCGATCTAAAATTTTGCATCAATTAATGTCCATTTACAGAAAGACAAATTCGGGTGCATTTTTCAAGCAAACCATGACGAATTTCAAAAATCTGGGACACGGGTTGTGTGCAGAATGGTATTATTTAGTTGACCCGCAAGCGTTTTTTAAAAATTTTGCTTGGTTCGAGAGCAGTTTTTTTTTTTTTCTGAACGTGACAGAGTCATATTTCGGGGGTGGCCGGTTTTCCAATGGAGGCTTGGGTGTTTTGATTTTGATCGAACTTAGATGTTCAATTATGGAGTTGGTTGTACCTAAGAAATCATTGCAATCAGAACCAACTATTGTACCATAATGGTTTGCAACATCTGCATTTTGTTTGATGTCTTTATTTACTCTCGACATCCATGATCGATGTGTTCTTGCATGAAGCATGTTTTTTTATTTGGATCGATGTTTGTATTTTCTTACAAGTTGTTATTTGTTGCAAATACTTGTATGATCTAAAAAGATTCAGTATATTTGATGATGTACATGAGCCTGATTTGCAAATTTGGTGCAATTAATTACGGTTGGAAGGCTTGAGCCGTGACAGAATGGAACAACAAAGGAAGGATGAAACAATTTTAATGATATATTTATGCTCTTGGTATCTCTGATCGATGTGTTTTATAGGCAACATGTTTCTATTATGATTCGACAACGAATGACCAGCGATGTAGCTCATAATTTTAATTTTGATTGTTTTTGCCATTTCCTTTTATTTCGGGTGTGTTATTAAAATAAAAACTAAACATGTAAAATCATGATTTCGTTTGATTTTATGGAGAGAAAAACAAACAAAAAAATTATAAAAATAACGAAAAATATTATAAAAATAAAATAAAACAAACATTGTCAAAAATTCCAAATGGACATCTATTTCCTGAAAACGATAAAAAAATATGTTTTTACGCTTAACGCTTATTCGTTTTCTTGAGTCACTTCACAAAGTAGTCAATAATGAACCCAAGCACGTAGGCAACAGGTACAAACATGCATGATGACATTCAGTTGCATACATGATGACCAATTCTGAGTTGCATACATTCCTTTATCTATCTTTTAGTTCATTTTTGGCTTCTTTTTCCCTTTCAGTTTGCCTTACGAATAAAACCATTCAGTTCCCTTTCCATGATGACATTGCCCTTTTTTCCTTGTCCTGTTGATCCACACTACTTGACCGTGAGTTCTTTCCATTTATAGTCCTACGAAATATTTTTGTACAAAATCGCGTTGAATGATGTGGGATTCCTTAAGGCCCACCTTTCAACAAGTCCTGCCCCATCGAACTCAACACCTTATCTAGGATATAGACTAGAGTACATTTTGAGTACCTAGAGGCTTGCATGCCTTAATGGCAAGTTCTCTCACCGACAATCATGGGAATACATCAATGTCCCTTGATCGTCAGATCTTGCAAGTGGCTTGACATAAACTCATTCATTCCCACTTCGTCAGATGTACTCGAGTACCTTGGCACTCATTAACATCAATGGTGATTTTCCCTGCATTAGTTAACGACGTTCATCATTGGTCGGTAATCCAATGACTTATTTTCATGCTTGACATCGACACATTCATTTTCATGATTAGAATTGTACCATGAGGTTTTGTAGCGGCTGAATACTATACACTTTTCATGACTGTATCAACAGTTACAATAGCATGACTACCACTCTCTGAGAGTACTACAGTTCCACTTTCATAATTTCTCTTTAACATGGTGCATTCAACAACAGTTCAGATCCCTCCACTTCACATTCTATGATCCAGTAGACAATAGTCATAGCTATAGTAGCAGTCACTTCCCATATGATCTTACAACAGTGACATCTTCCATGATCTAGCAGCCGCATCGGCCATATTCCTATTGCATAGTTCATCAACATTTTGGGTAAGTGGACGTATGTTATTTTCTAGACTTTAATCATGTAATTCCTCAAACTGCTAGAAATGAATAATTTGGAAACTCCCTCATTCAGTTCCCTTTCCTTTTCACTTCTATGACTTATGCCACGTTGCATGAGGACATGCAACAAGTTAAGTTGGGGGGTAGGGGACCTTATTCACTATCATCACTCCACTTTTCCACTACACTCATTCCATTTTTTCATCTCATTTACCATTTATGAACATTTCTTTTCCAACCTTTATTTTCCAATGATACTTTGTTGCACATTACTTCATAAGCATTGATATACATATTGGCATGATTCACACATATACAAAAACAAAAAGGGCTTTCTTATACTCAGTGATGTTTTCCGTATGCACATTGATAGCATACATTTTCCAGTAAAAATATGGACAAATTATTATCATAATAGCAAGAGAAAAAATAACGAAATGAATGTTGTTAACACAAGAACCAACATTCTTTATATTCATGGTTATCACACAAGAACCAACCATAATAAAATGTGAGTTGTTACTGGAAACTAAAAACGGGCAAATTATTATCATAACAACAAGAGAACAAATAACAAAATGAATGTTGTTAACAGAAGAACCAACATTCTTTATATTCATGGTTGTCACACAAGAACCAACCATAAGAAAATGTCAGTTGGTACTCATGTAAATCCCATCTTGGGAAACATTTATTATCATCACTCCAAGACAACATTCAGATGCCAAAATTTCTTGAGAAGATCCATGCATGGTTGCATAAGGATATGCAACAAGTTAAGTTGGGGGGTATGTTGGGGCTCAGAAATGTCCTATTCTCATCCACCTTTTCCGTCATCCTTCTTCACATTTCATCACGCCATTAACCTTTCATGATATCATTTGCAAAAATATACTTGGGTTTCACCTTATTGTTCTCCACTTTATTCATTTTTGTATTTAAAAGGAATTTGTGATTAAATGTTAGAAAATCAACATGTTTTCATATATATCTCAAATATGTGTGAGCTTTGTCATGTGTAGGAATATGTAAAGGATTAATTCAAAGAACTTCTTGAATGCTTCCTCCACCATTTCAATATTTGAGGAGATAATTCAAGCCCATTCCAAGGAGAAGATCATGGATATTTGGTTGGAATATCTTATCTAAGATATATGAGAGATATGTGTGAGGATTTAAAGGGATTATATTTTGTAAAAATGGGAATTAGGTTGAGAGAATAGTGGATCTATAATAATGAGATGGTTAACTTATCTTCAAGGCTCTCATGTATAAGAGAGAGTTCTCTCTCTTCATGAGGATTCAATTGGAGAATTCAATTAGGATGTGATTAGGATCAGAGTAGTCATTAGGATTCAAAAGAGAAATGGATTCTTATCTTTGACTCATATTCTTTCATTGTTATGCTTTCATGATTCTCATTTGATTATTGTTATGTAATTCAAGATAGCTTTATTGTGTGAGATCACATATGTTATTTGTCGTTAACTCTTCACATGTTGTGTTGCTTTTCCTTTATCCAATTTCCTGCTTTCCTAGATTAATGTTTCCTGCTTTCCTAGATTAGTTTCATTTTAGCAATTTAGATTAGATTACTTCTACTTCAGTCCTTCATATATAGTGCGTGTACTTCGTAAGACTAAAAACCTCCGATTGAAAAATTGAATGGTTGGGAAAATACTACAATGGAATTAAACGAGAATATCTCCGCCTAATATTTTGCCGTCGTTGTCGGGGAAGCACGATGGATTGAGGTATTAGTTTATTTTTCATTCCAATTTATGCAAGTGTGATTAGACATGATCCTAATTCGAAGGTGACATACAAGTAAGGACATCTAGGGTAGTGTAAATTTCAATTCCTGCATGTGGTAGTAAGGGGTCATAGCAGCTACTTAAGTGGAGACTCCTCATGTTCTCCCTGACATCTCTAGAGTGTGAATTTCAATTCCTGCAAGCGTAATTAGAGTGTAAATTTGAATTTCCATGAGATTAGTTTAAATTTTATCAAGTGTGATCTACATGTGTTGGTTCTAGGGGCCTTAATAGCTACTTGAATGGAGACTGCTCATGTTCTCCCTGACCAACCATCAGGAATGTTTTAATTTCCGCAACTGTGAAGAGTAATTTTTTTATGTTTTAGCAAGAGTGTTTTTTTTTTAAGTTTTTCATTTTGATTTGAGTGTTGTAAGAATCCTTCTTTTTAACATGATTTAACAATGAGTGTCATCTTGGAAATACTCACTTAGATCCTGGCAGATGTCGGGATCTCCTCTTCCTTGGAAGGGGAGATCTTGACATGGATCAAAGACTCAAATACTCCTCCAGAAACAATTGAAGATTCAACATCTGAATGATCCTACATATCCGATAACGAACAATCATTTGAACAGGAGATCGAGGAAGATGAAGAGGAGTTACAACATGATCTAAGTGAGGAAAATCGTGCCTACGAAAGCCTTATTGTACAATGGTTCCAGGTAACTACTCAAGTAGATCATTCTTTTTGTTTTTACTTAGTTAGTTTGTCTTTACAGCGACTAGATTCATTCACTATCGTATATTTTCACTTTTCATTCAGGAAATTGCCACTAAACATATTGTTGTTACTGTTACGTGGGTGGCTACGCTGGAAATTTAATTACACGTAACTAATTTTTAATTCTAATTAGCATAGAGTAGGTAGGCTAATGAATAAAAGAACGTTTTTGCTCTAATTTTTATAAGTATGCTCTCTTCTGCACTTCGTGCGATTGCAAGGATAAAAAAACAGGATGCCTAAATTGATTTCAAGAATGAACGTTTTTTTTTTTTTCTGTCATCCTTTGACCTGCAAACAAACACAATAAAAAAAATAAAAAAAATTAGACGAATAAAAGAAAACCAAATTTTAAAAGCTGTTACAACGTGTTGAAACAGTGAAATTTTTACATGCTGTTACAGCATGCCGAAACAGTGTAATTTTTTTACATGCTAAAATAGTGAAATTTTTTTACATGCTGAGACAGTCGTTGTTACAACAACATTTTATTTGCTGAAACAAGGAATTTTTTTTTTACATGCTGCAACAATGAAACTTTTACATGCTGAGACAGTCGCTCAAATAGTGAAATTCTACATGTTGTTTCAGTGAAATATTTCTATGCTGAAACAGTGAAATTTTTAGATGCTGAAACAGACACTGTTACAGCGAAATTTTACATGTTGTCACGACAACTTGTTACAGCAAAAAAATTTCATGTTGTTACAGCGAAATTTTTCATGCTGATATAGTGAATTTTACATGCTGAAACATTGACGTTTTTGTTGTAACAAAGATTGAATAAATTTAGATATATTGGTTTGAGTTGCCGCAACATCCCTTGAATTACAACCTGCAAAACAAACAAATGAATCAATACTTTCATTAGTCTTCTCCCGCATCCACGTAGCAAGAATATGAATTCAATGGTTTACTGCTCCACCTTCTCATCTCCAATAAGCATTCAGGCTTGAATTCTGTTTGTATCTTTTCAGTAATAGTAAAGCTCAAAATTTCTCTAGATAATTTTAGAATTTGATTCAGGATTCAATATATAATTGGACTATGTTGTTAATGGAGAAATATGGGCCAATTTCCACTACCTATATCTCTATAGTTTAGTTATCGATAGTTCACAAATTCTTTCAAATCGAATCAAAACAAATTGCTTAAAAAAAGGATGATTAGTTGGGTTGCCTATTATTGGAAACTCTGTATTAATAAACAACCACTACATGTCCCTCCAATCACGCTTCACGATGATCGTATATGCTTTCAGATTTCAGATTAATCGATTGTTTGTTGGTGTGGCATCTGGGAGAGGGAAATCAACGGTATCATATGAAATTGCGTCATAGATTATGCATGTTCAATTAGTCCAGATCCTGAAGCAATTGTATCATGCCTATCCACTGCACGCTACAAGAATGCAAAACTGTTATAACGAATAGCTGAAAATAAGCATTAATATGTAGCTAAGATCGATCAATTGGTTGATTCGTTCGTGAAATCCATTGATAGAAGTTTTGATGATTTATAATTTGGATAGGGATGCAACAATAGTTTATTCTAGTCGGGATCTCCATCGTGATCTTGAGACCCAACTCACATATGCAATGAGAAACTCTTGATATAAAATTTTCCCTCAATTAATGTCCATTTACAAACAGACAACTTTGGTTGCATTTTGTGAGCAAACAATGATGAATTTCAAAAATCCGGGACACGGGTTTTGTGCAGAATGGTCTTATGTAGTTGACTCTCAAGTGGTTTTTAGAAATTTTACTTGGTTTGAGAGAAATTTTTGTTTTTTTGAATGTGACAAAGCCATATTTCGGGGATGGCTGGTTTTCCAATGGAGGCCTGGGTGTTTTGATTTTGATGGAACTTGGATGTTCAATTATGGAGTTGGTTGTACCTAACAAATCATTACAATCAAAACCAATTGTTGTACCAGAATGGTTTGCAACATCTGCATTTGGTTTGATGTCTTTATTTACTCTCGACATCCATGATCGATGTGTTCTTGCATGAAGCATGTTTATTTATTTGGATCGATGTTTGTATTTTCTTATAGGTTGTTATTTGTTGCAAAGAATTGTATGCTCCAAAAAGATTCAATATATTTGATGATGTACACAGCCTGATTTGCAGATTTGGTGCAATTAATTATGGTTGGAAGGCTTGAGCCGTGACAAAATGGAACAACCAAGGAAGGATGAAACAATTTTCATGATATATTTATGCTATTGGTATCTCAGATCGATGTGTTTTGCAGGAAACATGTTTCTATTATGATTCAGCAACGAATGACCAGGGATGTAACTCATAATTTTAATTTTGAGTGATTTTGCCATTTCCTTTTACTTTCGGTGTGTTATAAAAATAAAAAATAAAAATGTA
>JZKD02S1913211.1:349100-359754 GCA_000966675.3 Picea glauca
AAACATTATAAAAAAAAAAAAAAAAAAACATTGTCAAAAATAGCAAATGGACATCTATTTCCTGAAAACGATAATCAAAATATGTTTTTACATTTAACGTTAATTCCTTTTCTTGAGTCACTTCACAAAGTGGGAAATAATGAACCCAAGCACGTAGGGAACAGGTACAAACACGCATTTTATTTTCCACATTCATATTTCTTCCTGCATGTTATGTTTTCTTTATTGAACTTCTCACACATCTTCTTGCAGGATTAATACTCACATTTTTTTCAAGTTCGAAGGTGATTGCTTCTACTGCTGAGGTAATTTTTCAAGAATCACACAACTTTTGATAAACATGCTTGATAGACCGCTTGAAGGCGTTGTTACTCATCATAAACATCATATACACTTGCTATCGCACAGAAAATTTTTACGCATCCTCATGTTTTCTGTTACATGACACACATTCCCAAAAACACCATTTTGCATTATGAATTCTTGCCTCACATTAATCATTCAAAGAAAATTGGTCATCCTTGCGTTGAAGCCATTTTCCATTGCCTTATCTGTCACAACTTCATTCATGCCTTCCTTTCTGAGTTGCATACATTCCTTTATCTTTTTTTTTAGTTCATTTTGGGCTTCTTTTTCCCTTTTAGTTTGACTTACGAATAAAACCATTCAATTCCCTTTCCATGATTACATTGCCTTGTTTTTCTTGTCCTGCTGATCCACACTACTTGACCATGAGTTCTTTCCATTTATAATCCTACCAAATCTTTTTGTACAAACTCACGTTGAATGATGTGGGATTCCTTAAGGCCCACCTTTCAACAATTCTTGCACCATCGACCTCAACACCTTATCTAGGATATATACTAGAGTCCATTTTGAGTACCTAGAGGCTTGCATTCCTTAATGACAAGTTCTCTCATTGACAATCATGGGAATACATCAATGTCCCTTGATCGTCAGATCTTGCAAGTGGCTTGGCATCAACTCATTCATTCGCACTTCGCCATATGTACCCGGGTACCTTGGCACTCATTGACATCAATGGTGAGTTGCCTCACCTTAGTTAATGACATTCATCATTGGTCGATAATCCAATGACTTCTTTTCATGCTCGACATCGACACATTCATTCGCATGATTAGAATTGTACCATCATGTTTCGCAGCAGGTGAGGACTATACACTTTTCATGACTCTATCAGCAGTTACAACAGCATGACTACCGCTCTCTAAGAGTACTACAACTCCACTTTCATACTTTCTCTTTTCCATGGTGCATTCAAAAACAGTTCAGATCCCTCCACTTCACATTCTATGATCCAAGAGACAGCAGTCACAACTACAGTAGTAGTCACTTCCCATATGATCTTACAATAGTGACATCTTCCATGATCTAGCAGCCACATCAACCATATTCCTATTGCATATTTCATCGACATTCTGGGTAAGTGGAGGTATGTTATCTTCTACACTTTAATCATGTAATTCCTCAACCTGCTAGAAATGAATAATTTGAAAAACTCCCTCATTCATTTCCCTTTCATTTTCACTTCTACGACTTATGCCATGTTGCATGAGGACATGCAAAAAGTTAAGTTGGGGGGTAGGGAACCTTATTCACTATCATCACTCCACTTTTCCACTACCATCATTCCATTTTTTCGTCTCATTTACCATTTATGAACATTTATTTTCCAATGATATTTTGTTGCACTTTACTTCATAAGCACTGATATACATATTGGCATGATTCACACATATACAAAAACAAAAAGGGATTTCTTATACTCAGTGATGTATTCCTTATGCACATTGATAGCATACATTTTCCAGTAAAAATATCGATAAATTATTATCATAACATCAAGAGAACAAATAATGAAATGAATGTTGTTAACACAAGAACCAACATTCTTTATATTCATGGTTGTCACACAAGAACCAACCATAAGAAAATGTCAACTGTTACTGGAAACTAAATATGGGCAAATTATTATCATAACAACAAGAGAACAAATAACGAAAAAATGTTGTTAACATAAGAAGCAACATTTTTTATATTCATGGTTGTCACACAAGAACCAACCATAAGAAAATGTCAGTTGTTACTCATGTAAATCCCATCTTGGGAAACATTTATTATCATCACTCCAAGGCAACATTCAGATGCAAAATTTGTTGAGAATATCCATGCATGGTTGCATGAGGACATGCAACAAGTTAAGTTGGGGGTTATGTTGGGGCTCAGAAATGTCCTACTCTCATCCACCTTTCTCGTGAACCTTCTTCAGATTTCATCGCCCCATTAACCTTTCATGATATCATTTCCATAAATATAATTGGGTTTCACCTTATTGTTCTCCAGTTTATTCATTTTAGTATTTAAAAGGAATTTTTGATTAAATGTTAGAAAATCAACATGTTTTCATATATTTCTCAAATATGTGTGAACTTTGTAATGTGTAGGAATATGTGAAGGATTAATTCAAAGGACTTCTCAAATGTGTCCTCCACCATTTCAATATTTGAGGAGATAATTCAATCCCATTACAAGGAGAATATCATGGAGATTTGGTTGGAATATCTTATCTAAGATATATGAGAGATATGTGTGAGGATTTAAAGGGATTATATTTTGTAATAATGGGAAATAGGTTGAGAGAATAGTGGATCTGTAATAATGAGATGGCTATCTTATCTTCAAGCCTCTCATATATAAAAGAGAGTGCTCTATCTTCATGAGGATTCAATTAGAGAATTCAATTAGGATGTGATTAGAATCAGAGTAGTCACTGGGATTCAAAAGAGAAAGGGATTCTTAGCTTTGATTCATATTCTTTGATTGTTATGCTTTCATGATTGTCATTTGATTATTGTTATGTAATTCAAGATAGATTTATTGTGTGAGCTCACATATGTTATTTTTCGTTAACTCTTCACATGTTGTATTCCTTTTCCTTTATTCAATTTGCTTCTTTCCTAGATTAATGTTTCTTGCTTTCCTAGATTAGTTTCATTTCAGCAATTTAGATTAGATTACTTCTACTTCATTCCTACATATATAGTGCATGTGATTCATAAGCCTACGAAACTCTGATTGAAAAATTAAATGGTTGGGAAAATACGACAATGGAATTAAACAACAATATTTCCACCTAACATTTTGGCGTCGTTGCAGGGGAAGCATGATGGATTGAGGTATTAGTTTCTTTTTCTTTCCAATTTATGCAAGTGTGATTAGACCTGATCATAACTCAGAGGTGACATACGAGTAAGGACATGTAGGGTAGTGTAAATTTCAATTCTTGCATGTGTTGGTAAGGGGTCATGGCAGCTACTTAAGTGTAGACTCCTCATGTTCTCCCTGTCAGCTCTAGAGTGTGAATTTCAATTCCTACAAGCGTAATTAGAGTGTAAATTTCAATTTCCACAAGATTAGTTTAAATTTTTGCAAGTTTGATCATTATGTGTTGGTTCTAGGGGTCTTAATTGCTACTTGAATGGAGACTGCTCATGTTCTCCTTGACCAACCATCAGGAACGTTTTAATTTCCGCAACTGTGAAGAGTAATTTTTGTATGTTTTAGCAAGAGTTCTTTTTTTTTTTAAGTTTTGCATTTTGATTTGGTTGTTGTAAGAATCCTTCTTTTTAACATGATTTAACAATGAGTGTCAGCTTGGAACTACTCACTTAGATCCTAGAAGACGTCTGGATCTCATCTTCCTTGGAAGGGGGGATCTTGACAACAATCAAAGATTCAAATACTCCTCCAGAAACAGTTGAACATTCAACATCTGAAGGATCTTGAATATCCTATGATGAACAATCATTCGAACAGGAGATTGTGGAAGATGAAGAGGAGTTACAACATGATCTAAGTGAGGAAAATCACACCTACGAAAGCCTTATTGTACAATGGTTCCAGGTAACTACTCAATTAGATCATTCGTTTTGTTTTTACTTAGTTAGTTTGTCATTGCGGTGACTAGATTCATTCACTCTCATATATTTTCACTTTTCATTCAGGAAATTGCCACTGATCATATTGTTGTTACTGTTACGTGGGTGGCTATGCTAGAAGTTTAATTACACGTAACTAATATTTAATTCCAATTAGCATAGAGTAGGTAGGCTAATGAATAAAAGAACGTTTTTTCTCTAATTTTTATAAGTATGCTCTCCTCCACACTTCGTGCGATTGTGAGGATCAGAAAATAGGATGCCTAAATTGATTTCAAGAATGAATGTTTTTTTTTTCCGTCCATCCTTTGACCTACAACAAAACACAATAAAAAAAATATATATATTAGACGAATAAAACAAAACCATATTTTAAAAGTTGTTATAGCATGCTGAAACAGTGAAATTTTTACATGCCGTTACAGCATGCTGAAACAGTGAAATTGTTTTACATGCTGAAATAGTGAAATTTTGTTACATGCTGAAACAATCCTTGTTACAACAACACTTTATATGCTGAAAGAGTGAATTTTTTTTTTACATGCTACAACAATGAAATTTTTACATGCTGAGACAGTCGCTGAAATAGTGAAATTCTACATGTTGTTTGAGTGAAAGTTTTCTATGCTGAAACAGTGAAATTTTTACATGCTGAAACAGTCACTGTTATAGCAAAAAATTATATGCTGTCACAACAACTTGCTACAGCGAAAAAAATTTCATGTTGTTACAACGAAATTTTTCATGCTGATACAGTGAATTTTACTTGCTGAAACATTGACGTTTTTGTTGTAACAAAGATTGAATAAATTTGAATATCTTGGATTGATTTTCCGCAACATCCCTTGAATTACAACCTGCAAAACAAACAAATGAATCAATCCTTTCATTACTATTCTCCCACATCCACGTAGCAAGAAAATGAATTCAATGGTTTACTGCTCCACCTTCTCATCTCCAATAAGCATTCAAGCTTGAATTCTGTTTGTATATTTTCAATAATAGTAAAGCTCGAAATTTCTATAGATAATTTTAGAATTTGATTCGGGATTCATATCTCAAATTGGACTATGTTGTTAATGGAGAAATATGGGCCAATTTCCACTGCCTATATCTCTGTAGTTTAGTTATCGATAGTCCACAAATTATTTCAAATCGAATCAAAACAAATTTCTTAAAAAAAAGGATGATTAGTTGGGTTGCCTATTATTGGAAACTTTGTATTAATAAAAAAACAGTACGTGTCCCTCCAATCACGCTTCACGATGATCATATATGCTTTCAGATTTGAGATTAATTGGTTGTTTGTTGATGTGGGATCTGGGAGAGATGGAAATCAATGGTATCATATCGAATTGCATCATAGATTATGCATGTTCAACTATTCCAGATCCTGAAGCAACCGGATCATGCATATCCACTAAATGCTACAAGAACACAAAACCGTTATAATGAATAGCTGAAAATAAGAATTAATATATATCTAAGATCAATCAATTGGTTAATTCGTTCGTGAAATCCATTGATAGAAGTTTTGATGATTTATAATTTGGAAAGGGACACAACAATAGTTTATTCTGGTCAGGATCTCCATCATGATCTTGAGACCCAACTCAAATATGCAATGAGGAACTCTCGATCTAAAATTTTCCGCCAATTAATGTCGATTTATAGACAGACAACTTTGGGTTCGTTTTGCGAGAAAACAGTGACGAATTTCAAAAATCTGAGACACGAGTTTTGTGCAGAATGGTCTTATTTAGTTGACTCGGAAGCGGTTTTTTAAATTTTTTCTTGGTTCGAGAGCAATTTTTGTTTTTCTAAACGTGATAGAGCCATATTTTGGGAATGTTCGGTTTTCCAATGGAGGCCTGGGTGTTTTGATTTTGATGTAACTTGGATGTTCAATTATGGAGTTGGTTGTACCTAACAAATCATTGCAATCAGAACCAACTGTTGTACCAAAATGGTTTGCAACATCCACATTTGATTTGATGTCTTTATTTACTCTCGACATACATGATTGATGTGTTCTTGCATGAAGCATGTTTCTTTATTTGGATCAATGTTTGTATTTGCTTACAGGTTGTTATTTGTTGCAGAGAATTGTATGCTCTAAAAAAATTGAATATGTTTTATGATGTACATGAGCTTGATTTGCATATTTGGTGCAATTAAGTACGATTGGAAGGCTTGAGCCATGACAGAATGGGACAACCAAGGAAGGATGAAACAATTTTCATGATATATTTATGCTCTTGGTATCTATGACTGATGTGTTTGGAAGGAAACATGTTTCTATTATGATTCGACAACGAATGACCAGGGATGTAGCTCAGAATTTTAATTTTGAGTGTTTTTGCTATTTCCTTTTATTTCAGGTGTGTTATAAAAATAAAAAATAAAAATGTAAAATCATGATTTCGTTTTTTTTTATGGAGAGAAAATCAAACACAAAAATTATAAAACTATAAAAATAACAAAAAACATTATAAAAAAAAAAAAAAAAACATTGTCAAAAATTGCAAATGGACATCTATTTCCTGAAAACAATAATGAAAATATGTTTTTACTCTTAATGTTAATTCGTTTTCTTTAGTCACTTCACAAATTAGTCAATAACGAACCCAAGCGCCCAGGCAACAGGTACAAACACACATTTTATTTTCCGCATTCATATTTCTTCCTGCATGTTATGTTTTCTTTTTCGAACTTCTCACACGTCTTCTTGTAGGATTAGTACTCACATTTTTTTTCAGGTTTGAAGGTGATTGCTTCTACTACTGTGGTGTTTTTTGAAGAATCACACAACTTTTGATAAACATGCTTTGATAGACTGCTTGAAGGCATTGTTACTCATCATAAACATCATAAACGCTTGGTATCACACATAAAAATTTTATGCATCCTGATGTTTGTTGTTACACAACACACATTCCCAAAAGCACCATTTTTCATTATGACTTCTTGCCTCGCATTACTCATTCAAAGAAAATTGGTCATCCCTGTGTTGAAGCCATTTTCCATTGCCTTATCCATCAAGAATTCATGCATGCCTACCTTTCTAAGTTACATACATTCCTTTATCATTTGTTTAGTTCATTTTGGGCTTCTTTTTCCCTTTCAGTTTGCCTTACGAATAAAACCATTAAGTTCCCTTTGCATGATTACATTGCCTTGCTTTCCTGGTCCTACTGATCCACACTACTTGACCGTGAGTTCTTTCCATTTATAGTCCTACCAAATATTTTTGTACAAACTCGCGTTGAATGATGTGGGATTCCTTAAGGCCCACCTTTCAACAAGTCTTGCCCCATCAACCTCAACACGTTATCTGGGATATAGAATAGAGTCCATTTTGAGTACCTAGAGGCGTGCATGCCTTAATGGAAAGTTCTCTCACTGACAATCATGGGAATACATCAATGTCCATTGATCGTCAGATCTTCCAAGTGGCTCAAGATCAAATCATTCATTCACACTTCACCAGATGTACATGGGTACCTTGGCACTCATTGACATCAACTGTGAGTTGTCTTGCATTAGTTAACAACGTTCATCAGTGGTCGGTAAACCAATGACTTCTTTTCATGCTCGACATCAACACATTCATTCACATGATTAGAATTGTACCATCAGGTTTCGCAGTGGGTGAAGTCTATACACTTTTCATGACTCTATCAATAGTTACAACAGCATGACTACCACTCTCTGAGAGTACTACAGTTCCACTTTCATACTTTCTCTTTTCCATGGTGCATTCAACAATAGTTCAGATCCCTCCACTTCACATTCTATGATCCAGCAGACAACAGTCACAACTACAATAGCAGTCACTTCCCATATGATCTTACAACACTGACATATTCCATGATCTAGCAGTCGCATCAGCCATATTCCTATTGCATAGTTCATCAACATTTTGGGTAAGTGGAGGTATGCTATTTTCTACACTTTAATCATGTAATTCCTCAAACTGCTAGAAATGAATAATTTGGAAAACTCCCTCATTCAGTTCCCTTTCCTTTTCACTTCTACAAATTATGACACAATGCATGAGGACATGCAACAAGTTAAGTTAGGGGGTAGGGGACCTTATTCACTATCATCACTCCACTTTTCCACTACCATCATTCCATTTTTTTGTCTCATTTACCATTTATGAACATTTCTTTTCCAATGATACTTTGTTGCACTTTACTTCATAAGAATTGATATACGTATTGGCATGATTCACACCTATAGAAAAACAAAAAGGGCTTTCTTATACAAAGTGATGTTTTCCTTATGCACATTGATAGCATACATTTTCCAGTAAAAAAAAAGGACAAATTATTATCATAACAGAAAGATAACAAATAACAAAATGAATGTTGTTAACACAAGAACCGATATTCTTTATATTCATGGTTGTCACACAAGAACCAACCATAAGAAAATGTCAGTTGTTACTGGAAACTAAAAACGGGTAAATTATTATCATAACATCAAGAGAACAAATAACGAAATGAATGTTGTTAACATAAGAACCAAAATTGTTTATATCCATGGTTGTCACACAAGAAGCAACCATAAGAAAATGTCAGTTGTTACTCATGTAAATCCCATCTTGGGAAACATTTATTATCATCACTCCAACGCAACATTCAGATGCTAAAATTTCTTGAGAATATCCATTCATGGTTGCATGAGGACATGCAACAAGTTATGTTGGGGGTTATGTTGGGGCTTAGAAATGTCCTATTCTCATCCACCTTTCCCGTCATCCTTCTTCACATTTCATCACCCCATTAACCTTTCATGATATCATTTCCATAAATATACTTGGGTTTCACCTTATTGTTCTCCACTTTATTCATTTTAGTATTTAAAAGGAATTTGTGATTAAATGTTAGAAAATCAACATGTTTTCATATATTTCTCAAATATGTGTGAACTTTGTAATGTGTAGGAATATGTGAAGGATTAATTCAAAGAACTTCTCGAATGCTTCCTCCACCATTTCAATATTTCAGTAGATAATTCAAGCCCATTCCAAGGATAAGATCATGGAGATTTGGATGGAATATCTTATCTAAGATATATGAGAGATATGTGTGAGGATTTAAAGGATTATATTTTGTAATAATGGGAAATAGGTTGAGAGGATAGTGGATTTGTAATAACGAGATGATTATCTTATTTTCAAGGCTCTCATGTATAAAAGAGAGTTATCTCTCTTCATCAGGATTCAATTAGAGAATTCAATTAGAATGTGATTAGAATCAGAGTAGTCATTAGGATTCAAAAGAGAAAGGGATTCTTAGCTTTGATTCATATTCTTTCATTGTTATGCTTTCATGTTTGTCATTTGATTATTGTTATGTAATTCAAGATAGCTTTATTGTGTGAGCTCACATATGTTAGTGGTCGTTAGCTCTTCACATGTTGTATTGCTTTTCCTTTATGCAATTTACTTATTTCCTAGATTAATGTTTCCTGCTTTCCTAGATTAGTTTCATTTCAGCAATTTAGATTATATTACTTCTACTTCATTCCTGCATATATAGTGCATGTTCTTCGTAAGCCTATGAACCTCTGATTGAAAAATTAAATGGTTGGGAAAATACTAAAATGGAATTAAATGACAATATTTCCACCTAACATTTTGGCGTCGTGGAAGGGGAAGCACGATGGATTGAGTGTTGGAAGATTGATTCTTGTCATTGATGTCAACCCTAGTCATGGGTTTTGGACCGTAAGATTGATAAAGGTGTTTGGACATGAAGGAAAATGCACATGCATATACAACACCCATGAATGGATAGTATACATCATGATGTTTCCAGTGGTATGTGGCATGTCACATGGATCCTCATGGTTGAGGAGAAATGAATGTTTGAAGATGACAAAGTGAATTGAAAAAGGAAGTACATGTACGCCCTGAAAATAATTAAAGAAAATAATTACAAAATAAGAAAGTGTCAGGTCGGCCCTAATGTTAAAAGAAAGTAACATAAATGGTATAAATAAATATCATTATACATTCATGTGATACAATTCAAATTTCAAAGGGAAGAAAAAGTAAAAGAAGGCCATATTTCAAGGGAGGATGAAGTCTTTTGGTGATGTGTTCTAAGGTATGTTATTTTCAGGTCATCTTACCATTTTTGCTATAAATTTTTTTATAGAATGATTCAGATGGTGAAATAGCTATGGTATTGAGAAGACATATCAAGGTACCTCTGGTAAAAATTTAAGCTCTTGATTTGCTATAATTATGGAGATACACTCTGTGGAATATAGGGTTTCTGACCAGTCCTGAAACTAGTCAATAAACAGGTGTTCTGTGTAAAACATTCATAACTTTTTCATGTAGAATCCAAATGTAGTGGGACCACTTCCATTTGAAATATTACGGACTATAGTTTCTTGTGTGCAAGTTTCAGAATCAGATGTTAAATATTGGGCGCAGGGCATGTTCTACAAGTTGGGTCTTCTGAATAGACCAGAATTGAATAAAGTCTACCATTCTTTCTATAACCTCTTTTTGGGGAGGATTCAAGGAGTGAAAATTAGAGGAGTTTCAGAGAATACGTTCAGTAACATTATCTACAGGATCAGAGTACTCCAAGAATTGAATAATTGCAGAAATTGAAGAAGTATCAGAAAGCATTATCAGGTTCTATGTGATGATTGGTTGATGGTGATGATTT
>JZKD02S1913211.1:373501-389314 GCA_000966675.3 Picea glauca
CCACGTGCTCCAAGGGTGCCACTTGCCAACTGGACTGATTGGTAGACATCTATAACCCCTGGAGTCAACACTCTGCCAGGTGAACTTGTGGGAGACTAAGGGTTCTAAGGAATAATGCCCCTGCCTTATTGCACGCCCCTTAGAATCATCGTGAGCGACTGTTGCAGTCTGCCCTCACGACATCGTGGATCCTCTCAAACTAGCTGATCGTTAACCTACAGTTCGAGCCACGATGGGAGTGCTAGTAGGCGGTGGAAGGGATGTTTTCCACCCCTCTCCCTCAACCTCTCTAGAAATCATGTGTGGCCCCTTTACTCCATATGTGAGTCTGGTCGGCAAGCTATCGTCAGCCTGCATCATCAACAATCATGTCAGCAATGTCAACATCATATCATCGAATCAAATGAAATATCACAGTAAATAAATCAACCCATAAGCACACTCCTTGACTCAATCCAGAGTCCAAGGGGTTCCATCGATGCCTCTGCATCCTCAAGGTCCAAAACCCTGCACACTCAATAAAGCAGAGTCAGCAACACCTGTGTCAATCAAACTAGTAAAACATCCTGTCGTCTGTCAATCACATCATAATCAAGTATAAATGGTTTAACATCACAAAAGTCCAGATCACTTGCGAGCAAGTGTCCTCAAAAAATAAGTTTTCTCAGTGTGCTAGAGCGGGATGTTACAATTACTCATTCAAAGCAAATTGGTCATCCTTGTGTTGAAGCCATTTTCCATTTCCTTATCCGTCACCACTTCATGCATGCCTGCCTTTCTGAGTTGCATACATTCCTTTATCTTTTTTTTTAGTTCATTTTTGGCTTCTTTTTCCCTTTCAATTTTCCTTACAAATAAAACCATTCAGTTCTCTTTTCATGATTACATTGCCTTGTTTTCCTTGTCCTGCTGATCCACACTACTTGACCGTGAGTTCTTTCCATTTACAGTCCTACCAAATCTTTTTGTACAAACTTGCGTTGAATGATGTGGGATTCCTTAAGGCCCACCTTTCAACAAGTCTTGCCCCATCGACCTCAACACCTTATTTGGAATATAGACTAGAGTACATTTTGAGTACCTAGAGGCTTGCATGCCTTAATGGCAAGTTCTCTCGCTGACAATCATGGGAATACATCAATGTCCCTTGATCGTCAGATCTTGCAAGTGGCTTGACATCAACTCATTCATTCTCACTTCACCAGAAGTACTCAAGTACCTTGGCACTCATTGACATCAATGGTGAGTTGCCTCACATTAGTTAACGACATTCATCATTGGTCGATAATCCAGTGACTTATTTTCACGCTCGACATAGACACATTCATTTGCATGATTAGAATTGTACCATCAGGTTTCATAGTGGGTGAAGACTATACACTTTTCATGACTCTATCAACAGTTACAGGAGCATGACTACCACTCTCTGAGAGTACTACAGTTCCACTTTCATACTTTCTCTTTTCCATGGTGCATTCAACAGTAGTTCGGATCCCTCCTCTTCACATTCTATGATCCAGCAGACAATAGTCACAGCTACAGTAGCAGTCACTTCCCATATGATCTTACAACAGTGAAATATTCCATGATCTAGCAGCCACATCAGCCATATTCCTATTGCATAGTTCATCAACATTTTCGGTAAGTGGAGGTATGTTATTTTCTACACTTTAATCATGTAATTCCTCAAACTGCTAGAAAAGAATAATTTGGAAAACTCCCTCATTCATTTCCCTTTCCTTTTCACTTCTACGACTTATGCCACATTGCATGAGGACATGCAACAAGTTAAGTTGGGGGTAGGGGACCTTATTCGCTATCATCACTCCACTTTTCCACTACCATCATTCCATTTTTTCATCTCATTTACCATTTATGAAGATTTCTTTTCCAATGATACTTTGTTGCACTTTACTTCATAAGAACTGATATACATATTGGCATGATTCACACATATACAAAAACAAAAAGGGATTTCTTATACTCAATGATGTTTTCCTTATGCACATTGATAGCATACATTTTCCAGTAAAGATATGGACAAATTATTATCATAATAGAAAGAGAACAAATAAAAAAATGAATGTTGTTAACACAAGAACCAACATTCTTTATATTCATGGTTGTCACACAAGAACCAACCACAAGAAAATGTCAGTTGTTACTGGAAACTAAAAACGGGCAAATTATTACCATAACAGCAAGAGAACAAATAACGAAATGAATGTTGTTAACACAAGAACCAACATTCCTTATATTCATGGTTGCACACAAGAACAACCCATAAGAAAATGTCAGTTGTTACTCATGTAAATCCCATCTTGGGAAACATTTATTATCATCACTCCAAGGCAACATTCGGAGACCAAAATTTCTTGAGAAGATCCATGCATGGTTGCATGAGGAAATGCAACAAGTTAAGTTGGGGGTTATGTTGGGGCTCAAAAATGTCCTATTCTCATCGACCTTTACCGTCATCCTTCTTCACATTTCATTTCCCCATTAACCTTTCATGATATCATTTCCATAAATATACTTGTGTTTCACTTTATTGTTCTCCACTTTATTCATTTTAGTATTTAAAAGGAATTTGTGATTAAATGTTAGAAAATCAACATGTTTTCATATATACCTCTAATATGTGTGATCTTTGTAATGTGTAGGAATATGTGAAGGATTAATTCAAAGGACTTCTTGAATGCTTCCTCCACCATTTCAATATTTCAGGAGATAATTCAAGCCCATTCCAAGGAGAATATCATGGAGATTTGGTTGGAATATCTTATCTAATATATATGAGAGATATGTGTGAGGATTTAAAGGTATTATATTTTGTAATAATGGGAAATAGGTTGAGAGAATAGTGGATCTGTAATAATGAGATGGTTATCTTATCTTCAAGGCTCTCATGTATAAAAGAAAGTGCTCTCTCTTCATGAGGATTCAATTAGAGAGTTCAATTAGGATGTGATTAGACTCAGATTAGTCATTAGGATTCAAAAGAGAAAGGGATTCTTAGCTTTGATTCATATTCTTTCATTGCTATGCTTTCATGATTGTCATTTGATTATTGTTATTTAACTCAAGATAGCTTTATTGTGTGAGCTCACATATGTTATTTGTCGTTAACTCTTCACATGTTGTATTGCTTTTCCTTTATGCAATTTCCTACTTTCCTAGATTAATGTTTCCGGCTTTCCTAGATTAGTTTCATTTCAACAATCTAGATTAGATTACTTCTACTTCATTCCTGCATATATAGTGTGTGTGATTCGTAAGCCTACGAACCTCTGATTGAAAAATTAAATGGTTGGGAAAATAATACAATGGAATTAAACGACAATATTTCCGCCTAACATTTTGGCGTCATTGCAGGGGAAGCACGATGGATTGAGGTATTAGTTTCATTTTCATTCCAATTTATGCAAGTGTGATTAGACATTATCATAACTCGGAGGTGACATATGAGTAAGGACATGTAGGGTAGTGTAAGTTTCAATTCCTGCATGTGTTGGTAAGGGGTCATAGCAGCTACTTAAGTGTAGACTCCTCATGTTCTCCATGCCAACTCTAGAGTGTGAATTTAAATTCCTGCAAGCATAATTAGAGTGTAAATTTCAATTTCCACAAGATTAGTTTAAATTTTTTCAAGTGTGATCTACATGTGTTGGTTCTAGGGGTCTTAATAGCTACTTGAATGGAGACTTCTCATGTTCTCCCTGACCAACCATAAGGAACGTTTTAATTTCCACAACTGTGAAGAGTATTTTTTTTATGTTTTAGCAAGAGTGTTTTTTTTTTAAGTTTTTCATTTTGATTTTGGTGCTGTAAGAATCCTTCTTTTTAACATGATTTAATAATGAGTGTCAGCTTGGAACTACTCACTCAGATCCTGGCATACGTAGGGATCTCCTCTTCCTTGGAAGGGGAGATCTTGACAAGGATCAAAGATTCAAATACTCCTCCAGAAATAATTGAAGATTCAACATCTGAAGGATCCTGAATATCCGATGACGAACAATCATTCGAATAGGAGATCGAGGAAGATGAAGAGGATTTACAGCATGATCCAAGTGAGGAAAATCGTGCCTACGAAATCCTTATTGTATAATGGTTCCAGTTAACTACTCAATTAGATCATTCTTTTTGTTTTTACTTTGTTAGTTTGTCATTACAACGACTAGATTCATTCACTCTCGTATATTTTCACTTTTCATTCAGGAAATTGCCACTAAACATATTGTTGTTACTGTTACGTGGGTGGCTACACTGGAAATTTAATTACACATAACTAATATTTAATTCTAATTAGCATAGAGTAGGTAGGCTAATGAATAAAAGAATGTTTTTTCTCTAATTTTTATAAGTATGCTCTTCTCCACACTTTGTGCGATTGCGAGGATCAAAAATAGGATGCCTAAATTGATTTCAAGAATGAATGTTTTTTTTTTCCATCCATCCTTTGACCTACAAATAAACACAATAAAAAAAAATAAAAAAAATTAGACGAATAAAACAAAACCAAATTTTAAAATCTGTTACAGCATGCTGAAACAGTGAAATTTTTACATGCTGTTACAGCATGCTGAAATAGTGAAATTGTTTTACATGCTGAAATAGTGAAATTTTTGTACATGATGAGACAGTCATTGTTACAACAACATTTTATATGCTGAAACATTGAATTTTTTTTTTACATGCTGCAACAATGAAATTTTTACATGCCGAGACAGTCGCTGAAATAGTGAAATTCTACATGTTGTTTGAGTGAAATTTTTCTATGTTGAAACAACGAAATTTTTACATGTTGAAACAACCACTGTTACAGCAAAATTTTACATGATGTCACAACAACTTGTTATAGAGAAAAAATTTCATGTTGTTACAGCGAAATTTTTCATGCTGATACAGTGAATTTTACTTGCTAAAACATTGACATTTTTGCTGTAACAAAGATTGAATAAATTTGGATATGTTGGTTTGAGTTGCCGCAACATCCCTTGAATTACAACATGCAGAACAAACAAATGAATCAATCCGTTCATTACTCTTCTCCCACATCCACATAGCAAGAAAATGAATGCAATGGTTTACTGCTCCACCTTCTCATCTCCAATAAGCATTCAGGGTTGAATTCTGTTTGTATATTTTCAATAATAGTAAATCTCTAAATTTCTCTAGATAATTTTATAATTTGATTCGGGATTCATATCCATAATTGGACTATGTTGTTAATGGAGAAATATGGGTCAATTTCCACTTCCCATGTCTCTGTAGTTTAGTTATCGATAGTCCACAAATTCTTTCAAATCAAATAAAAAAAAATTGCTTAAAAAAAAGGATGATTAGTTGGGTTTCCTATTATTGGAAACTCTGTATTAATAAACAACCAGTACGTGTCCCTCCAATCACGCTTCATGATGATCATATATGATTTCAGATTTGAGATTAATTGGTTGTTTGTTGATGTGGCATCCCGGAGAGATGGAAATTAGTGGTATTGTATTGAATTGTGTCATAGATAATGCATGTTCAATCAGTACAGATCCTGAAGCAACCAGATCATGCCTATCCACTGAACGCTACAACAACGTAAAACCGTTATAACGAATAGCTGAAAATAAGCATTAATATGTAGCTAAGATCAATCAATTGGTTAATTCGTTCGTGAAATCCATTGATAGAAGTTTTCATGATTTATAATTTGGACAGAGACACAATAATAGTTTATTCTAGTCGGGATATCCATCGTGATCTTGAGACCCAACTCAAATATGCAAGGAGAAACTCTCGATCTAAAATTTTCCATCAATTAATGTCCATTTACAGAAAGACAACTTCGGGTGCATTTTGCGAGCAAAAAGTGACAAATTTCAAAAATCCGGGACACGGGTTTTGTGTAGAATGGTCTTATTTAGTTGACTTGCAAGCGGTTTTTAAAAAGTTTGCTTGGTTCGAGAGCAGTTTTTGTTTTTCTGAACGTGACAGAGCCATATTTCCGGGATGGTCGGTTTTCCAATGGAGCCCTGGGTCTTTTGATTTTGATGGAACTTGGATGCTCAATTATGGAGTTGGGTGTACCTAACAAATCATTGCAATTAGAACCAACTATTGTGCTAGAATGGTTTGCAACATTTGCATTTGGTTTGATGTCTTTATTTACTCTCGACATCCATGATCGATGTGTTCTTGCATGAAGCATGTTTCTTTATTTGGATCGATTTTCGTATTTTCTTAAAGGTTATTATTTGTTGCAGAGAATTGTATGCTCTAAAAATATTCAATATATTTTATGATGTACATGAGCCTGATTTGCAGATTTGGTGCAATTAATTACGGTTGGAAGGCTTGAGCTGTGACAGAATGGAACAACCAAGGAAGGATGAAACAATTTTCATGATATATTTATGCTCTTGGTATCTCTGATTGATGTGTTTTGCAGGAAACATGTTTCTATTATGATTCGACAACGAATGATCAGGGATGTAGCTCATAATTTTAATTTTGAGTGTTTTTGTCATTTCATTTTATTTCGGGTGTGTTATAAAAATAAAAAAATAAAAATGTAAGATCATGATTTCGTTTGTTTTTATGGAGAGAAAAATAAACACAAAAATTATAAAACTATAAAAATAACGAAAAACATTATTAAAATAAAAAAAAAACAAACATTGTCAAAAATTGCAAATGGACATCTATTTCCTAAAAACGATAATCAAAATATGTTTTTACGATTAATGTTAATTCATTTTCTTGAGTCACTTCAAAAAGTAGTAAATAATGAACCCAAGCACCCAGGCAATAGGTACAAACATGCATTTTATTTTCTACATTCATATTTCTTCCTCGATGTTATGTTTTCTTTTTTGAACATCTCACACGTCTTCTTGCAGGATTAGTACTCATATTTTTTCCAGGTTTGAAGGTGAGTGCTTCTACTATTGTGGTGATTTTTCAAGAATCACACAACTTTTGATAAACATGGTTTGATAGACTACTTGAAGGCATTGTTACTCATCATAAACATCATAAACGCTTGCTATCACACAGAAAATTTTTACGCATCTTGATCTTTGCTGTTACACGACACACATTCCCAAAAACACCATTTTTCATTATGACTTCTTTCCTCGCATTACTCATTCAAAGAAAATTGGTCATCCCTGTGTTGAAGCCATTTTCCATTGCCTTATCCATCACAAATTCATGCGTGCCTACCTTTCTGAGTTGCATACATTCCTTTATCTATTTTTTAGTTCATTTTTGGCTTCTTTTTCCCTTTCAGTTTGACGTACGAATAAAACCATTCAGTTCCCTTTCCATGATTACATTGCCTTGTTTTCCTTGTCCTGCTGATCCACACTACTTGACCATGAGTTCTTTCCATTTATAGTCCTACCAAATCTTTTTGTACAAACTCGCATTGAATGATGTGGGATTCCTTAAGGCCCACCTTTAAACAAGTCTTGCCCGATCGACCTCAACACCTTATCTGGGATATAGAATAGAGTCTGTTTTGAGTACCTAGAGGTGTGCATGCCTTAATGGAAAGTTCTCTCGCTGACAATCATGGAAATACATCAATGTCCCTTGGTCATCAGATCTTGCAAGTGGCTCGACATCAACTCATTCATTCGCACTTTACCAGATGTACACGGGTACCTTGGCACTCATTCACATCAATGGTGAGTTGCCTCGCATTAGTTAACGATGTTCATCATTGGTCGGTAATCCAATGACTTATTTTCATGCTCGACATCGACACATTCATTCGCATGATTAGAATTGTACCATCAGGTTTCGCAGCAGGTCAAGACTATACACTTTTCATGACTTTATCAATAGTTACAGCAGCATGACTACCTCTCTCTGAGAGTACTATAGTTCCACTTTCATACTTTCTCTTTTCCATGGTGCATTTAGCAGTAGTTCAGATCCCTCCACTTCACATTATATGATCCAACAGACAACACTCACAACTACAGTAGCAGTCACTTCCCATATGATCTTACAGCAGTGACATCTTCCATGATCTAGCAGCCGCATCAACCATATTCATATTGCATAGTTCATCAACATTTTGGGTAAGTGGAGGTATGTTATTTTCTACACTTTAATCATGTAATTCCTCAAACTGCTAGAAATGAATAATTTGGAAAACTCCCTCATTCAGTTCCCTTTCCTTTTCACTTCTACGACTTATGCCACGTTGCATGAGTACATGCACAAAGTTAAGTTGGGGGGTAGGGGACCTTATTCACTATCATCACTCCACTTTTCCACTACCATCATTCAATTTTTTCGTCTCATTTACCATTTATGAACATTTATTTTCCAACAATACTTTGTTGCACTTTACTTCATAAGCATTGATATACATATTGGCATGATTCACACATATACAAAAACAAAAAGGGCTTTCTTATACTCAGTGATGTTTTCCTTATGCACATTGATAGCATACATTTTCCAGTAAAAATATGGACAAATTATTATCATAACAACAAGAGAACAAATAACGAAATGAATGTTGTTAACAAAAGAACCAACATTATTTATATTCATGGTTGTCACACTAGAACTAGCCATAAGAAAATGTCAGTTGTTATTGGAAAGTAAAAATGGGCAAATTATTATCATAATAGCAAGAGAACAAATAACGAAATGAATTTTGTTAACACAAGAACCAACCTTCTTTATATTCATAGTTGTCACACCAGAACCAACCATAAGAAAATGTCAGTTGTTACTCATGTAAATCCCATATTGGGAAACATTTATTATCATCACTCAAAGGCAACATTCAGATGCCAAAATTTCTTGAGAAGATCCATGCATGGTTGCATGAGGTCATGCAACAAGTTAAGTTGGGGGGTATGTTGAGGCTCAGAAATGTCCTATTCTCATCCACCTTTCCCGTCATCCTTCTTCACATTTCATCTCCCCATTAACCTTTCATGATATCATTTCCATAAATATACTTGGGTTTCACCTTATTGTTCTCCACTTTCTTCATTTTAGTATTTAAAAGGAATTTGTGATTAAATGTTATAAAATCAACATGTTTTCATATATATCTCAAATATGTGTGAGCTTTGTGATGTGTAGGAATATGTGAAGGATTAATTTAAAGGACTTCTTGAATGCTTCCTCCACAATTTCAATATTTGAAGAGATAATTCAAGCCCATTCTAAGGAGAAGATCATGGAGATTTGGTTGGAATATCTTATCTAAGATATATGAGAGATATGTGAGAGGATTTAAAGGGATTATATTTTGTAATAATGGGAAATAGTTTGAGAGAATAGTGGATATGTAATAATAAGATGGTTATCTTATCTTCAAGGCTCTCATGTATAAAAGAGAGTTCACTCTCTTCATGAGGATTCAATTAGAGAATTCAATTAGGATGTGATTAGAATCAGAGTAGTCATTAGGATTCAAAAGAGAAAGGAATTCTTATCTTTGATTCATATTCTTTCATTGTTGTGCTTTCATGATTGTCATTTGATTATTGTTATGTAATTCAAGATAGCTTTATTGTGTGATCTCACATATGTTATTTGTCGTTAACTCTTCACATGTTGTATTTATTTTCCTTTATGCAATTTCTTGCTTTCCTAGATTAATGTTTCCTACTTTCCTAGATTAGTTTCATTTCAACAATTTAGATTAGATTACTTCTACTTCAGTCCTGCATATATAGTGTGTGTGCTTCGTAATCCTACGAACCTCAGATTGACAAATTAAATGGTTGGGAAAATACTACAATGGAATTAAACGGAAATATTTCCACCTAACAACGACAGAGGTAACTTTTCAACAAACTTTGAGACCCAAAACTAGTCTTTAGGATCTAGAGAGGGCTCTCTCGGGAGACACTGTCTCAGCGCGGCATATGGATTTAAAGTTTTTGTCTCGATTTAACACTTTTTCATAATAAGTGTTGGTTTCATTGGTGTAAGATAGAAAGACCTTGGGCTATGGAGTCGATTCAAGAAAACGATAGAAAAAAATGAATCAGTGACTAAACTTGAGAGCATAAAGGCTACGCGAGCAACAGTCTTTAGTTTCAAATCATTGTGTGTGGCAAGGAGAAAACACAGGAAGCAACTTGGAGCACCACTGAGGATGAATTCAGAGTTAACTTTAGAGGAAATACATTTTGTCTAAATCGCCTGAACAAGGGGCATTGCATGACGAATCCTAGGTTTGAAAGTTCATTATGATTCAGACAAAAAAACATATGAATAAAGAAAACAGGTATCACGTATGCAAAGAAAGGAAAAAATACATCCAACTGCTACAATTAGAATATTTTCATCAAAGATACAAGACTTTTTGATTAAGTTTCAATCAAACTCAAATTACATTCAATAGACGTTGTCTATACTAATCTTGCCAACCAACATGACTTACATTGAAAAGATAAAATATATAGGAAAGGGCGCTCCTTGGGATACTCATCTCTCTATATATTGTCCCTAGAACTTATGAAACTGATTGTTCTATGCTAATGACTCTTCACATGATGCCTTTCCAAAAATATAAAACAATTGTATCTGGTCGCATCATGACTATTGTATTCCACAATGGGGATTTAGTTATCAACAAGGTCTCATCATGGGGAGAGTGATGTTTCAAAGCCTTCCTTTGATGAGGTATTTGAATGATCAAGTATTCACAAGATCCTTCCATCTACTGTAACGGCCTTGGTTTTTGCTGAGTGCTTCTTTTCTGGGGTGTGTGCGCGACGAGTGGTTGATGACTGTCACGATTGTTATCAAAACAAAAAAATGGTTTAAGGGAAATGCCTCCTTCAAAAATATCAAGAATTGTGCTCTTCTTGATGATATGAGAATGAAATCAACTAATCATGCTTCTTCTGCATGGTGGCAAGAGTTGCACGGATTCTATTTTCAGTTACTTCAAATTCTCTAAAATGCTTGACATTCGTTTCTTCTGACAGTCATTGTGTTTTTCACAGTTGTATGATTATATCTTGTGCTTCTCTAAGTTGTCTTTTGAGCCATGTCACATTTCCTTCATGGCCTTGCGATGTTGACACTTCAAGGGTTTTTAATTTTAATTGTTGTCTCAGTTCCCTGTTTTTCTGGTAAAGTTCGTCGATAGTGAGTTGCGCATGCTTCATCTACTAAGATGGATCTCAAGCATTAGTGCCCATGGCATATGTCCTCCTTGTTCTGATCCAGATTCCTCATCTTCTAACTTCAATAGGCTCTAGCCGAATAACACGCAAAAGTAATTTTTCGGCAACCAATTTAGCACGTGACTTGTTTGGGACCTAGATTTCCCCAGCTTCCTTGTTCTTCTTTAGCCCGACCCTTCTTCGGGGTATATGTTGTTGGGGATACAGGGCTTCCAGCTTCTTTCCTTCCTGCGCAGCTTCTTCCACTCTAGGATCTGAGTGGTGTGATATCCTTTCTTCTGCGGGCAAAGGTGAAACTCCCTTTGGATTTTTGGGGGTGCCTACTGTGAGTGAGAATTAATCCCAGTCACTTTAGGGCTCGGGCCTGGTGCTTCTACCACTTCACACACCATTTCTTATGTTTTGGGAGGTTTCCATGGTGCAACCATACTTGTCTTGTGCACGGTGGATCTGGAAAAGGCCCAAGATAGAGAATTTGATCACCCTGGGTTTGCGAGAAGAGCTTACAAAAAATGCATGAACCTTATTTGCAAATAGAATGTGTGCATAGCATATGGAATTTAGAACAGAGCACGCGGGAGGAAGAAATGTGCCAAGGAACATTGAATTCATGGCAACTAGATATTTCCAAATAGACTTCATATTTTCCATAACACATCCGCACATGTAGAGTACAACTGATAAGGGTTGCAGAACATACATGATACAAACATCGTGATTTTTAATTCTTCCATCCTTCATAATGAGCCGATAATGGTTATTGCACTTGCCGATGTGACTTCTTATTAAAAACTTTCTTAGACCTGGGGCATGTAGATACTCCCTTTTTTACAGGAATCAACTCTTTGGAAACATACTCGTACCAATTTATGCATGTTTGGACTCTAACATCCCTTCCCCACATCAAGGGCCAACCGACCACCTGTTGACTTCGACCCCTTTGTTGTTACATACCTGACCTCACATGTTTTGACACATGGGCCATAACTCAACTAAAACTGACTCTAAATGAAAATAAAAATGGTAGTGCTAACAGCTTCCATGCTCAATTCTGAGTCTTGAGCAGAAATTTATAGTTATTTGAAAATTGTCCCTTAATTGTTTTGTTCACTCTTCAACTTGGTGCAATTTTGTGTTGTAATTATGAATTTATGCACCTACTCCATTATATTTTTAGTAGCCGCTCAATTAAGGTTATTAATATACATATTTTGGATAGTCTGTCCAAGTTGCACCTATTTTTGTGTTCCGAGCTGCTAGGTATAGCCTGTTGAAGTTCTAGGCCAATTAGTGTTTTTGATCTAGAATGTTATAGGTACCTTATTTTCCATCTTAAACATTTTTAGCATGCCCAAAAATTTAATTCAGATCTAGGACTGTCTTCTATAGTTCAATATATTTCAATAAACTTCTTCTATGCCTCAATATAATTCCAGAGTAGAAAGTTATGGCCCTTCGAAGTTAGTTGGGTCTTAAAATTTCCCCTCCACTATTTGTCCTGTAACTTCCTCATAAAAGATTCGTTTGATGAATGATTTAACCCATTAGAAATCTCTCTCTGAACTCTTTCATTTGATCTGCATAGACAAAGTGTACCTTGCTACCTTCGTACACTCGATTCTTGGGTTTTTTTAGTAGCTAAAAATGACATTTAGGGGTCAAAAATGCGTTGTAAAAACATGACCTTCAAATAGTATAAAATGTAACAGTAATTCACTAGTTTTTTGTTGTTGTAGACCAACCAAACGACTTCGTGCACATAAATTTGAACATCTACACTGATATTTAGCATGCTCAACAACAACATAAGGAAGCGCATGCTCCATGTGCCTATAAACAATGTGGATCACTTCTTTGTTGCGCCAATAACTGGTGCACACTACTTTTGTGTCACGTGCCAATATCCACCGCGCACAATTTTGGTTCTTGTAATAATAATTGTTGTGTGTAATTTTTTTTTGTCTCGCACTAATAGTCCACATGCAATGCACTCAACGCGTTGCACCATGTCGAAATTTAGTACACCCCTACCGTGCATGAGAACTCCATGTGCACTCTTAATTAAATTGTCGCACGACAACATATACCCACATTGCACGTGAACCAACAAAACTCCTCTGCAATCTATCAATACTGTGCACACCACACATGCCATTATTATGTGTGCTCACACCACGCGCGCTAGTATTACGCAAGTGCCACTCAATCTGCACCACGCAATGCTAAATTTAGTGCGCACACCTGAACACCAAAATTTTCCGCACATTACCACTCTGCATCCTACAGTGCCAAAATTACATGTGCACACATGCGTGCCAATATTTTTCACGCATTACCACTCTGCACTGTGCAATGCCAAATTTTAAGTGCGCACACCCGCGCACCAATATTTTCCATGCAATGCTACTCTGCACCGCGCATCGCCACATTTTAGCGTGTGCACCCGCATGCCAATATTTTTCTGCATATGACAAGCTTTTCACTGCGTATCATGCATTTTTAGTGCACCCACCTACACACATTCATTTTTATGTGCATCAATATCTCGTGAATTCCGCTAGAGAATTTGGGGCTTTTTCCTAACTTTTTCCCAATTTTCACCATAGACATTCTACAACTATGAAATTTGTTCAATTTCACCCTGATAACACCAATTCAAGTTATACAACAATAAAGCAATGTTGGTTAACATTCTTGGAATGATTTTTTCCCAAATTCAATTCACAAATTGAGAATTTTAATCAAAAAATATCGCTCCATCTGTCAAGGCTTCCCTGTAAATTCAAATTTGACCAATTCCATGTCTGAATTTGCTATAAAATATATTAAATTAAGAATATCTCACTACTTGGCCAAATTTCTCAATTTCCCGATGAATTTAACAACATAAATTGGGGCTTTTTCCCAATTCCATGCAATTGCTTCTAGTTTTTACCATGGGCGCTCGGTAGCTTGAAATTTGGCCACTTAGAAATCAATCCTTTGTGAAATTTCGTTTCAATTCAACTTTCTAGGCGCATCCAAGCTTAGTGTTGAAAACTAGAACTCTGATGCCATATTGTAACATACCTGTCCACCCAGGTCGGGTCAGTCCACCGAAAATCCATCCCCAACATCCAGTTGGGCTATGCCACGTAAACATTTTCGAACTATATGCAAATTAAAACATATACACACAGAAACATATGAAAAACTTTATATATAAAACTTAAAATAGACAAATACATTATGTAAATTCATAGATTCATATGGAAATAAATGTAAACATATACATGCAGCATAGACAAAAAATACCCATAAATATAAAGACAGGTATAAACCATACACAAGAAAAAACCATAAAAATAAACACATAAATAATAATGAAGCATGTAATTTAACAAACAATTGACACTTATCTTGGTAAAAATATCACCAAATGTGTGCAGACCTTTCGTGAACCTCCCAGCTTTAGACCACACTCCTCATCACTCTCAATAGTGGGTCACCCCCGATCTAGGACTAAACTCCACCCAGGTAAAAGGATTCCTAACTAAGTTGACATATCGTATACAATAGGAAAGACTTCGTCACAGGTGCCAAATCAAACTAATAACCTATAGTCCCTCATTCCCCACATGCATGTCTCACCCCAGAAAGTGTGCCCCTTATTTGCTCAATAGTCCCTCAGATGCCCCACTTCCCTTCCATGGTTTCAACAATATGTCAGACAGGAAGTATCAGAGCCCTGTAGTTGCAGTTTAGCTCCTTTGAGAATCAATTCCCAGTAATTCTCTCACCTAGAGAGAAATTTCTCATGGGCCTGACAACTCACCTCTTTAAGGTTGCACAATCCTGAAAACTTGCTTCTTTAGTCCAACTCCCCAACTAACCAGGTACAGATACAGGTATAGGTACACATATGTGTACAAGTATGGATGCAGGTACATGAAGGTATGAAGGACAATTGAATGAGTGAGTGAATGATGATGGAATGAATGACATCCCCCCAAATGCACTAAGTCCAAGCTATATGTATGCATTTTCCCAAGTTGACACTTGTCATGTTGAGAGCTACTTTGGTCCACTTGTCCCCATCATTAGAACTTAGGATAAAATAATTATCCATACTTTATATTTTAAGGAATATTAATATAATATTCATTTTTGGCTTAATCTCCCTAGATTAACCCTTTTCCTTAACGTTTATCCCTTCCTTTCCCTAACTAGTGGAGTTTATTCCCCCATAATATTTTATCATGGACGGTCTACACGCAACAATGTATTATATTAATGATTAGACATATGCAAAAATAGGCTCAGTGGCCTTTATCATTTAGGCTTTCTAGCCTAATTCAAAGCATAAACCTCCTAACTTATAATAACTGGCTCACCAGTCTATAAAACAAAAGATATACACAAAGGCTCCCTGGCCTCAAAATCATGCGCACTTAAGTTTGTTGCACATAGTAACATAGAATGTGCACACTTCGCCATTTTAGTGTGCAATACATGTGCTCACTATGTTAAATTTGACAGCATCAACAATCATTCTCCAATGAGAGGCCATATGGGCCACCCTAAGGCTAGCCAAGGAGATTTGGAGAATCAACCAGTCTTGTGAGGTATTGACAAAATCCAGGGGGAACGTACAACCTCTGTG
>JZKD02S1913211.1:389364-401745 GCA_000966675.3 Picea glauca
GATGTTGTGTGTGTCTAATGAAAAAGTCAGGGGAAACATACATTCTCTGTGAGCATATAAAGTCTAGTGCAAAAGTCAGGGGGAATGTACAACCTCTATGAGCATAGATAGACTAGTGCAAAAGTCAGGGGGAACATACAACCTCTGTGAGCCTAGTCAAGCCTTGTGATACATGAGAAAAAGTCAAGGCATCTAGCAAAAGTTAGGTTGAATATGAAATTCATATGAGATAGAAAAAAACGATATTCCTAATATTGCAAATGATATACATGTATTGATCTAGTGTGTTGGCACGTGTAACATTATCCACCATGAAGAGAATTTTGAATTTCCTTGTAAAGAGTCAAGTTGTATCTGAAGTCTTAACTCTAGTTCTATTTTAGAACTAAAGTGTAATGCTGAGTTGTAACTGAAGTCTTAAGTCTAGTTCTATTTTAGAAATAAAGTGTAATGTTGAGTTGTAATTGAAGTCTTAAGTCTAGTTATATTTTAGAACGAGTCTCAAGTCTAGTTCTAAGTTCAAACTAAAGTATGAAGATGAGTTATGATTAAAGCATGCAAACAAGTTACTATTTCGAGCCTCTTCTCTTCTCCTCTTCAACCTATATAAGCAGAGGTCAACCCCTCTCTTCAACACAATTTGATATGCAGGTTAAGAGTGAAGCAATAGAGGAGCATATCAGTTATAAAGAGGCATCATACCAAAGAAACATATCAGTGTTGTATATCAACAATAGAGGCTGCATATCATAGGCATATATCAACAACAAATCATAGGTGTATTTCAACAAGGTCTCTTAGGTCTTTTTTAGGTCAGATTCGTCTTGACAAGCTCTTTAAGAGAAGAACATTCATGGTGGATATTTGTAAGTGATCTTACATTATTAATGCAATAAAGGAATATCGTTTGCTGGGGGTTTTCTCCCTATACACGGTTTCCCTAGGGTATATGTGGTGTTGATGTGCATGCTTACTTATCTACATAGTTATTGATATCCGGTTATGATTTGGTATTGTTGAAGTGTATTAAGCTGGAACCAAAGTGTTGAAGAAAATAAAAGAATTAATCCGCATAAGAAATCAAGCTCATAATTTAACATGGTATCGGAGCTTAGGGTGTGTTAAACTTGTTGAAGTGTAGAAAAAGGTATACACAGATCCAATCTAGCTTGATTAAGTTTCCAGTGTGATGTCCATGGCATACTCCATTTCATTCAGGGCTGAGGATAGGCTCGAAGGAGCTACCAACTTCAATGTGTGGCAGCTCCGAATAATAAATATCTTGCAGGAGCATGATCTTGAGTAGTATGTGACCACAATGGTGGAGGAACCCACAAATAATGTAGGAAGAGTGCCCTTCAGGAAGAGTCAATCAAAGGCCAAGTGAATCATATTTGACTTAGTCAAAGATAGTATATTGCTTGCAATGAGTTTGTTAATGATTGCCAAGGACTGTATGGATACCTTGGTGAATTTGTATGAGAAATAGGCTCCAAGTCAAAAGAGGACACTTAAGAACAAGCTTAAGTATTTGAACATGGAGAAAGGTGAATCAGTGACATCTTTCTGTTATAGGATAGCCCAAATCAAAGATCATATTTTGGTCATAGGGGTGACGATGGATGATGATGATTTAGTGCAGGCCATTTTTTACGGTCTTCTTTCTTCATGGGAGACCTTCTTATCCAGTGTAAGTGGGAGAGAGATTCAACCCACATTTTAGATTTTATGGCATGTATGCCTGCAGGAGGAGAGCCGCACAACTGCCAAGAGTGAGCCAATGAAAGAAGATCACTCAACTTTAGCATCAAGATTCAATGGAAAGAAGAAAGGTAGTTTCCATAAAGGATCTCAAAGGAAGCCAAACACCAAAGGTACATTCAAAGGCAATAATATTGATACATCTAAGATTAAATGCTTTAGTCGTAATAAGTTGGGTCATTTTTCTAAAGATTGTTGGTTTAGAAAGAAATATCCTAGGAAAGGGAAACATCATGCCTCAACTGTTGAGGATGATGAATCCAAAAGAAATCAAAAAAGTCCTTCTAATGAGAAAGAAAATAGAAAATAATATTACTTGGTTTCTTCCTTATCCAGTTCAGTTTTCACGGGGCCAGAAACTTGGCTAGTAGACAGTGGTGCATCAAAGCACATGACAGGGTTCAAGGAGATCCTCTTAGATTTTGAGACAAAATATTTTTCAGAGCATGTTGATCTTGGAGATGACAAATGTTACAAGATAGAGGGAGTAGGTTGTATCTCCTTCAGATTGGAATCTGGGGCTAGACTTCATGTTGATGAAGTATTATATGTTTCAAGGCTCAAGAAGAATCTACTATTAGTTGCAACCCTTGAGGACAAGGGATATTGGGTGATCTTCAAGGAAAATAAGGCACTACTATGGGATAAAGGTAGCCACTTAAGTACAACATAACCCATTGGAACTCATAGTGAAGGATTGTACGTCGTGTCAGGACCGTCAGTTCAGGCGTTGGCTCATGATGCGACTAGCTTGAACAAGTTGTGGCATAGAAGACTTAGACATCTTCATTACAAATCTCTTCCAGATCTATAGAACATGGTATGTGGCATGCCCTCTATTTCTCTTAGTAAAAATGAAATTTTTAAAGGATGCATACTAGGTGAAAATATAAAAAAATCATTTCCTAGTAGTGACAACAGAGCTTAGGGCATCTTAGATCTAGTTCATTCTGATGTATGTGGTCCCATTTAATCTCCCTCACTTCGTGGCTGTTTGTATTATGTCATTTTTATTAATGATTACTGAAAAAAATGTTGGATATATTTCCTTAAATCTAATTGTGACACATTTGATAAATTCAAAGAGTATAAATCCTTTATTGAAAAGCAGACATGGAAACACATCAGAATCCTTAGAACAAAAAATGGAGGAGAGTTTGAATCTCTCCAATTTGAGGATTTTTGCAAGTCAAAAAGAATCAAGAGATAGTTGATTGTGCCATATAACCCTCATCAAAATGGAGTTGCTAAGAATAAAATAGGATAATTTGTGAGGCATCGAAAGAAATGATGTTTGACTAAGATCTGTCAAATTCGTTATGGGAAGAAGATACCTCCACTACTGTGTATATTTAGAATAGGTTCCCACATGCTATCCTGAAGGACATGACTTATGAAGAGGTCTTCTCAGGGATCAAACATGAAGTAGGGCACCTAAGGATATTTAGGTGTCCTGTGTATATTCATGTCCCTAAAGAAAAGAGGACAAAGATGGAACCCTCAGGAAAGAAAGAGGTTTTTGTGGGGTACAGTGAGAACTCCAAGGCTTACAATATTTATGTACCAGGTTAGAGGAAAGTAGAGGTAAGAAGAGATGTGACTTTCCATGAGGAAGTCACATTTAAGAAATCCATAGAACTTCAACAAGAATCGAAAGCAGTTCATCCAACTTCACCCTCTTCTAAAAATCAAGAGTGAGATGATCAGAGAGAGGAACCTTGTGAAGGGCCATGTGATGATCCCCTAGAACCTACTGAAGTGTTATAAAGAACTCTTGAAGAACCTCTAGCCAAAATAAACCCATGGTGGCTTAAATAAATAGTGCAGGAAGTAGAAATGATAGTTGCTCCCAAAGGAACTTTCAGGGAAAGAGGCGTCATAGGTTTGGAGCCTATGTTGCACTGATAAGCAAAATTACTGATGCTAACAATTATTCATTTGAAGAAGAAGATAAATTACAAGTATGGAAGTATTCCATGCTTGAGGAATACAGGTCTATTATAAAGAACAATGTTTGAGACATTGTGCTGAGGCCAAAAGACAAATAAATGGTTTCTTCCAAATGGATCTATAAGATCAAACATGCAGCAGATGGAAGTGTGGAAAATTTCAAAGAAGGATTTGTAGCTAGAGGATTCATTCAGAAAGAAGGAATCGACTACAAAGAGACTTTTTCCCGTGTAGCCAGGTATACCTGCATTCGAACTATTATTGCTTCATCTTTCATTCTTGGTTGGAAGCTACATCAGATGGATGTAAAAACAACATTCTTGAATGGAAAGATTGAAAAATAGGTCTTTGTGGAACAACCATATGGTTTTGTACTGCATAACAAAGGTACTCATGTATGGAAGCTAAGGAAGGCCCTGTATTGTCTTAACTAGGCTCCCAGAGTTTGGTATGACCAGATTGCTGGCTTTTTTAAAATCCCTGGATTTCAGAAAAGTGATGCTGATACAAATTTGTACTTCAAGGTAAGAGGTAACCAACTTGTTATGCTATTCCTGTATGTTGATGATTGCTTTCTAATAAGAGATGAAGGGCTACTATCCTGGTGTAAGAGGGAGATAACCTCATAATTCGATATGAAATACTTAGGCTTGATGCATTACTTCCTAGGATTGGAAGTGTGGCAAAGATAGGGCAAGATATTTCTGTCACAAGGAAAATACAAAGTGGATGTACTGAAGAGGTTTGATATGATGGATTGAAAATCCATGTCTACTTTGATGGTTACCAACCTGAGGAAGATGCATGATTCTGATATAGGTTCAGATTTGGTGGATCCCACCATGTATAGGAAGATAATTGGATCATTGATGTACATGATCCACACTAGGCCAGATATATGCTATGCAGTGATTGCAATGAGTCAGTTCATGAATGAACCGAGACAGAGACACTGGGTGGAAGAAAAGCACATCTTGAGATATCTTAGAGGGACCATTACTTATGGTATGAGATATGCATTCAGTGGTGTTTTATTTTTGCATGTGTTTGCAGATGTTGATTGGGTAGGAAGCCCAGTGGATTAGAAGAGTACTTCTAGATATTGCTTCAGTTTAGGATCCTCTATGATCTCTTGGTCAAGCCAGAAGTATGGATCCATTGCACAAAGTACAGTAGAGGCTGAGTACATTACAACAAGTGATGCTAGCAAGGAAGTAGTATGGCTCAGAAAATTGGTTTCTGGGTTGTTTGGTGACAAGCTCGAGATGACAGTGATTCACTGTGATAATCAAAGTTGCATAAAATTGATAGAGAACCCAGTATTTCACGATAGGTCAAAACATATTGACATGAGGTACCACTACATTCGAGACTTGGTCCATAGAAAAACTGTAAAGTTACAGTACATATCCATGAGCAAGCAGTTAGATGATATCCTGACCAAGCCTCTGACCTTGAGACAGTTTGTGCAGCTGAGAGGCAAGCTTGGTGTGGCTGAGAATGACTCCCTCGCTGAGAGGGAGTGTTAAATTTGGTAGCATCAATAATAATTCTACAATGAGAGGCCATATGGGCCACCCTAAGGCTAGCCCAAGAGATTTCGAGAAATAACTAGTCTTGTGAGGTATTGACAAAAGCCAAGGGGAACATACAACCTTTGTGAGTCAAACCAAAATTCAAGACGAACACGATGTTATGTGAGTCTAATGAAAAACTCAGGGTGAATGTAAAACCTCTCTGAGCATAGACAATCTAGTGCAAAAGTCATGGGGAACGTACAACCTCTGTGAGCATAGAAAGACTAGTGAAAAAGTCAAGGGGACTGTACAACCTCTGTGAGCCTAGTCAAGCCTTGTGATCCATGAGAAAAATTCAAGGCATCTAGCAAAAGCTAGGTTGAATATAAAATTCCTATGAGCTAGAAACAAACGATATTCCTAATATTGCAAATGATATAAATGTATTGATCTAGTGCATTGGTATGTGTAACATTATCCACCATGAAGAGAATTTTGAATTTCCTTGCAAAGAGTCAAGTTGTAACTAAATTCTTAAGTCTAGTTCTATTTTAGAACTAAAGTGTAATGTTGAGTTGTAACTGAAGTCTTAAGTCTAGTTCTATTTTAGAACTAAAGTGTACTATTGAGTTGTAACTGAAGTCTTGAGTCTAAAGTCTAGTTTAGAACTAAAGTGTAATGTTGAGTTGTAACTAAAGTCTTAAGTCTAGTTCTATTTTAGAAATAAAGTGTAATGTCGAGTTGCAACTGAATTCTTAAGTCTAGTTCTATTTTCGAACTAAAGTGTAATGTTGAGTTGTAACTGAAGTCTCAACTCTAGTTCTATTTTCGAACTAGAGTATACCAGTCTCAAGTCTAGTTCTACATTCAAACTAAAGTACAAAGCCAAGTTATGATTAAAGCATGCAAACAAGTTACTATTTCGAGTCTCTTCTCTTCTCCTCTTCAGCCTATATAAGAAGAGGTTCGCCCCTCTCTTCAACACAGTTTGATATGTAGGTTAAGAGTGAAGAAATAGAGGAGCATATCAGTGATAAAGAGGCAGCATACCAAAGAAGCATATCAATGTTGTATATCATCAATAGAGGCTTCATATCAGAGGCATATATCAGCAACATATGATTTTTGTATCTCAACAATAGAAGAATCATATTAGAGTTGTATTTCAGTAAGGTCTTTTAGGTTTTTGTTAGGTCAGAGTCATCTTGGCAAGCTCTTTAAGATAAGAACATTCATGGTGGATATTTGTAAGTGATCTTACATTATTAATGCAATAAATGAATATCGTTTGCTAGGGTTTTTCTCCCTATACTGGGTTTCCGTAGGGTATTTGTGTTGTTCATGTGCTTGCTTACTTATCTACATAGTTATTGTTATTCGGTTATGATTTGGTATTGTTGAAGTGTATTAAGTTAGAATCAAAGTGTTGAAGAAAATAAAAGAATTAATCCGCATAAGAAATCAAGATCATAATTTAACACACTATACCATGGAAGGTGTATACAAAAATGATATAAAACAACTCACCAGCTTAATTATATTTGCATTTATATTTATAATTGGGTTCGGCCTAGGGGTATTGCATCTGATCTGTTTCATTGGAATTTTAGGACACTTAATATCATTTTCATCACCTAATTTTTCTTCAATAATTTAATTTAAGTACTTATTAGAGAAAGAACTAGAATAACATGGAAATATACCTATACCCATAATAAAATATCCTTCCATGATAGTTGATTATTGAAGATTCAATGGTTCAGAGGAAAAAAGAGTTTTATTGTTAGTGAGAACATTTTCAATAGATTCTACCTCCCTTGCTTGTTCAATATTTTCTAATGGATTCCTCTCATCCTGCAAACAAAATCCATCTTGCAATTGGGTGTTAGGTCTTGTAATTGATTCATCATTCGTGATTAAATATGGTTGGATGAAAGGGGAACAAACATCAGAGAGAAGATTCAGTACAAATGACATGTCATCAAGCTGAAATTTAAAGATAACATGATCGATGCTTGTTCAAAATCCCCCTGGAGATGAATTACCATTGATTAGTAGAGCCTGAAATTCTTCACATAATCGATTGTAATCATAAATTTCAAAAGCGTCTAAAAATTCATCTACAAATTGAAACCAATCAACAATGTAATATGCTGTAAAAGACTCAAACCAATGTTTAATCCGACCCCTGAAAGTGAAAGCGAACAATCTGCATAAAGCCTTTAAATTAGAAATATCATGCTTGATGCACTTACACCAAAACTTGTTAAGATGGTATTTTCTCGATACATTCCCCTCACCATCAAAGGTGAGTTTGGACAAGCAAGAAACTATCTTGTTGGTAAATGGAAATCATGTTCCAACACAGTGGTTTGGACAAGAGCCATGAGAGATTAGATACATTCAAAATAAAGACTTCACAAGGCCATCTTGTCATTATGTACTGCCTTCTAGTGCATTTCATGATGACAAAGAAGAAGAATTTATAAATCTGGAATTATGACAGGCTGAAGGGTGAAACATTTAATCATTAAATTTACCTCTTCCCTCCTTCTAACACCATTTTTTGATGGGAATATGTGAACACACCATCAACTATGAGGGAAAGCCTTGTCCAAAGTTGTCTAAATAAGAAAATCTTCTTGGGATGACTCACCCTAACGAGTTTTACGGATCCGTTGGATGATAAAGCGATCTAATCTAAACTACAAAAATAAAATAACTAACTAATTATCTACTATATATATTTACGTTTTCTTATATACAAAGTGTACAAATATATAGATTATAAGATTTACGAGAAACCTTGGAAACAAATATTATACAAAAGATACAAATCTCAGGAAGAATGTAAACATATCTAAGATATACCACTAATCTACTTTTGCCTTTGAAACTAAATGAAAGGAAAAGAGTGAATGTGGATGATAATGTTATGGCTTAAATAAACAAAGTATTTAATCTTAAAGACAAATCTACTTTCACAAAGAAAATACAAAACTAAATAATAAAAGCAAAGAAAAACTACTAACCTAAAATTGGCCAACATTAAAAGCGAAAATGTAGTTGTGCCTTCTCGAACCAATATACTCTTATAATCTTCTTGTTAATAGAAATATATATTAGACAATTGTATAATTATAAGACTATGGAATGTCAAGAGAAAGTCACTTCACTTTGACAATTCAAATATCATTCAAAATATAGAAAGGATAACATTTTGTATTAGAACATATGCAATAAGAAATAAATGTATGTTGAACAAATAGATCTGTGCAAACTCAAAATGTATGAACTAATTCAATACAATTCAATATTTACTTCAATATAATACAATCATTTAAAACTATACAATTTGGAATCATGGACTATTAAAAGATTCAAAGAATTAATATACATATGATAATAATTAACCATGAATTGATGAAACAGACTAAAGCTAATTTAAATCAATCCATAATTGATTACTTTTAATAATATAAGTCATAACACCAAGATATTATCATATGAACTAAACTCTTAACTTGCAGGACAAAAGCCTTGGTTAAAGCACGATTCTATATCCTTCAATAAAATATTTAGGAGTCCATCTCCCAAAATTTTCACCACCATATCACTCCCAAACTCAAGAGTATTTAAACAAAAATAATAATAATCCTCATATCCATACGATAGAGACAAATCTCTCAAAAATATAGTGTTTTTAAAACTACATACTAATATGAGTTTTTGATACTAATTTTTACAACAACTTACAAAAGTTTGTTATAACAATCATTCAAAACATATTCAGAATTGAAATAGATCATCTTTCTAGACCCAATACTTCATGATATTCATTAACCAAGAAACACACATGACTTGTTTCCATTCATTTTGAGACCTGAAAATAAAAATTAAAATCTAATTAAAAATCACATTAACTTAAATTAGTACAAGCTACAAAATGCTAGTCTAAAAATAATGCTTAACAAACAAATCAAATAAAAATAAATCTTAACAAATAAATACAATAAAAATAAAAACATAGATTTATTTACCAAATTAAACATTGGAAAATGAGGGTTTGTGCATCTCTAGTCTCATAATAGCATTGACATTGGTTGAATAATTAATAATAATATCTCTCGATTTCCTGGGTTTCTTGTTTTCCCGAGGAACAATTTTCTCTGTTTCAAACCTCAACTCTCAATTTTCTCTTTCAATATCTATATTATACATCATATTCTAGTTAAGGTGCATTAGTAGGTATGGGATGTCTTTGTAATACCTCTGGATCCACGCAAAGCATTTGTCACAACACAGGTTCCAAATCCAAGAGAAATTATCGGTGGTCTTAGTCTGGGGGATTTTCTTTCACCAACTTACCCTTTATATCAGTTCGAATTCCTGAGAATCCATCACAGCCTTGGAGGAATGGGAGAAAATTAGAAACAAAGTTATACAAGGGATGACTATCCTTTGTAGAGTCTGGGATTGTACTTTCAATAGATTTTAGATATTTTATTATTTTGAATGGGATCATTCCCCTGCTTATGCCTATTCCTTATCATTCTAGAAAGGATACAGTCATTCCTTTTGTTTTTAAACTCGACCTCACAAACCTCCTATAAATTCCTAGGTTGTTTACCTTGTTCTTTATTCTTCTCCTTGACTCTTGGCTTCACAAACTGTGACTGATCAACAACACTTAATGAATGATTCTTCAGATGACTAAGGACAACTTCTAAGGGTTTCCTAGGCACAAAAAAATATATTTTGGGCATCATTCTAGCCACAAAAAAAATCCTTTGTTTGGGCATCAAATGAAACGATAGGGTCATTTTGAATCTAAATCTCAATTCAAAAATCATGAGATGAATTAGGCGAAGTCTTAGGAGAGAAAGGATATTCAACACCTTGTGTTAAATCAATGTTGGGGTCAATTTGCGTGGTTAAGAATTAATTTATTTAAAGAAAAACTTGCCAAGTGTCCCCCATGTTAACCAAATGGAATTCGACTAAGATGCAGATTAGGCCATGGTGAAACAAGCTAGTTTTAGGATTAGGGATTGGCCATTGATAAAAATTCGACATTTTTTGCAGGATTTTAAGCAAGTATAAGGGTAAGTTTAAACAAAACCCTTGAATTAGGTGAATATCATGATCATGATTTCAAGTGGGTCAAAGAACTTTGGGAATATATTCAAATACTTTTGAATGCATATCAATGATCCCTTTGATAGCTAGGGGAATAGATGGCTTAGATGTTTGAACATCGAGTGAGCATGGTTGTGCAATTACACCTTGATGCCCCTTTTTCAATATTTTTTTCATGCCATTGGAGCTTATCATCTTACTGGGTTTCCTTGTGGTACCTCTTAACTCAATTTATTTTCCTTCTAATGAAACTTTCATGAAAATTTCTTGAAAAATAAAAGCCATTGTTCCTAATGATTGTAACCATTGAATTCCTAGTACGACATCAACACCACTCATGGGTATAGAAATCATTGGACTATTCATTACATATTCCCCCATAATAAGATTGATCTTATTGCATTTTCCTGAGAAATTGATAGATCCTCCATCTACAATCATTACTTGAAACTCTAGTGCTGGATATACAAAGCAATTGAAAGGTTTGGCTAATTTATAGTGAATAAAATTATGAGTACTACCAGAATCAATTAGGACTATTACCTTTTTATTTTTGATATATCCTTCGATCTTGAGGGTTTGAGGAGTAATAATTCCATCCAATACATTACACAATACCGTGGGAGTCAACTTTTATGAAGAAATCATGTCTACATTCTCATCTTGAGATGGTTCTTGTTCATGTTCTTGTTCTTCTTCCTCTTCACAATCTATGTAGAATAATTTCATCTCACCACACTTATGTCCCTTACTGTACTTGTTGTCACAATTAAAGCATAAACCTTTTTCTTTTCTTTCCTCTAATTGTTGATGTGTCAACCTTGTAGGTTGAGGTGTTTTAGAAGAAGGAACATTATTATCTCGATAGTGTTGGAGCCGGAGGTCACTCCTGGATTGCTAGCAGGAGCAGAGCCCGACGCCCATCAGTTTAATGTCACGATTTATTTTAAAGGGGGTGATCAGAAGGAAGGAAACTCAGAACAATACAATCTCAACTCGAAAACTAGACCAGGCATGCATGAACGAATGAGGTCTTGATAAACTTCAAACAGTGAGTCATAGTAAAGGGTGAGCAGGTGGAAGACTTATGCAAGAAGAGTGCAAAGTTCTATAATAAACAACCAGTTTATAACAGACTGGAAGAGAAATTATTCAAACACAAAGTCTCTTTATGTTCAAACACAGAGAACTAGAGAGTACAAAAATGCCACGACAAATCCTTTATCATAATATAACTTCAACAATCCACGTAAATCATTCAACTGTGAACACTCCATCATGAGATGAAACAAAGATGGAAACAGGAGAATTGTTTGTCATAAACCAAGAAGCCTCAAACACAGAGGCATAACCAGGAAACCAGAGTGTCACTGAAACCTTACAGTCGGGAGCTTAGCTCTACCATCGACAGATACAAAAATGGAAAAAATGCCTACATATATTCACAACAACAACAACATCGGAACCAAGAAACTGCATTGAAGGCTTTGCGTTTGCATGGATTCTGACACTCTACGGCCGCAGTCTTTGAATAATCGTGAAACTTATGGCAGATGCGATCGATCTTTTGACAGTTACATCGGCGAATCGACGTGCCTTTAATTCATTGTAGGATGTCCCCATAATGGTGGAGACGATGTCTAACCACCCTCAACCGCTTCAATAACTGCTTCTTGGGATCGGGAACGGCCCAGCCAACTTAGCATTTCGGGATAAGGAAGACTTTTCTCACGCTGCCACCTGGAAAAACTGAATAGCTTGAGAGATTGGCATGGATGTTAGCGCAGAGGATGAGCGCATGACGAGAATGGTGGTGTCGGGTTATAAGGGCATGGGAGAAGTGATGAGATGAGAGGAGGATGACGGAGGACATCAGATGGAGAAAAGGGGGAAGAATATGGGAGGATTCACCTTCGGGTAAGAGGCTGACGTGGAAAGGAATGGGACATGAGGCAAGCAGTGAGTGGATGGTGGGAAGAAGGGAGAACCACACAGACCAAAAGGATGAGGTGGA
>JZKD02S1913211.1:402438-418354 GCA_000966675.3 Picea glauca
CCACCACAGGTTTCAATGGCAGGGATTTGAGCTACTTCTTTCCTGAGAATTTCTGACATTTGATGCAAGCTCTAATCTCCCTGCAGACATCAGGAAATAAGGTGGGCCAGTAGTACCCAGCTCAAAGGATCTTGTGAGTTGTGGTATTCCAAAAATAATGGCCTCCATAGAGACCGCTATGGAAATCGTTCATAACCTTTTGGGCCTGCTGTGGGTCCAGACACATTAGTAATATCCCCTGGGGGTCTTTCCAATATAAGGCTTGGCCAATAAGACAATACCTGACATCTTTGAGCTTTAAAGCTTTCGCCTTGCTTTTTTCCATCCCATCAGGGGGTCTCAACTCCTGCAGGAAATACAAGATATCTTTGTACTAGGGGCATGCTGATAGTGGCACAGTGCTTTGGGAACCCCTATTGGATGATTCAGCTAGCTCATTGATAAAATTGATTTCCAAGGCTTTATAATTGGATTCGGTCAGAAGCTTGGCCAAACCCTGCCCTTTTATTAGCTTGGTGGGCTTAATCTCCAGGTCAAATTCTAAGATCCCGGTGATCCATTTACTTCTCCTTCCGTCTATGTCAGGCTGTATGAGAATGTCCTTCACAGAGGTTGAAGGGACATATGTGATGATCTTTGAGTGTAAGACATAGACCCTGAAAGCTTTGAGATCTTTCACCAAGGCATAAGCCTGCTTCTCCATGATCTCATATCGGAGATCTGCATCTCTCAGTGCCTTGCTGAAGAAGGCAATAGGCTGTTCTTGCCCTTGATCATTTTTCTGCAATAGAACCGCTGCTACTGTGTCAAAGGAAGCAAAAGAAAATATCATAAAATCTTTAGAATAATCTGGACTGATCAACACAGGAGCCTCGGTCAATGCTTTCTTTATTTGGTCAAAAGACTTCCTGGGTTCACCAGTCCATTTTATTTCATGGCCCTTCCTGAGCATGGCTGTGATATGTTTCACCAATTCAGCAAAATTTGAGACAAACCTCCTCAGGAAATTAATCCTTCCCAAAAATGCTTGGACCTCCTTTTTAGATCTGGGAAGTGACAGGCTCTGAATTGCTTGTACCCTATTAGGATCATTCCTTACTCCCTCTGCTGAGACTATATGGCCTAACAGATTCCCCTCTTGCATAGAAAACAATGATTTCTTGGGATTTAGGGAAAGGCCAAACCTGCGGCACTTTAGGAAAACCCTCTTCAAGTGGCAGCGGTGCTCTATGTCAGTCTTGGAGAAGACTGTTATGTCATCTAGGTAAATCACCAAAAAATTATCTTTTTCCCCGATGAAGGCTATGTCCATGGCTCGCTGAAACGTTGCCCCTGCATTCATCAATCTGAAGGGCATCTTGGCATACATGAATGTCCCCCAAGGAGTGGTGAAGGCTGTCTTTTCTCTGTCTTCAGGCATGACTGATATCTGATTATAGCCAGAAAATCCATCAATCATAGATATCCTAGATGCACCAGTGGCCCTCTGCAATATATGTTCCATGTTGGGCAGGGGGTAATTGTCTTTCCTCGAACTCCTGTTCAGGTTCCTGAAATCGACGCAGAGTCTGATTTCTCCGCTCTTCTTTCTTACTGGGACAAAATTGGCTACCCAGCTAGAGTATCTCAAGGGGACTATGATTTAGGCATCCAGCATCTTTTTCACCTCCCTCTCCATGACAGGTAACAACGTAGGATTTATCTATCTCAGCTTCTGCTTGAATGGTCTAGCTTCCTCTTTCAGTGGGATCTTGTGCTCAATGACTGACGTGTCGTATGTCTTGAGGTCTTCGTAGGTCCACGCGAACACATCAACAAACTCCCTCAGCAAACCAGTATACCCGATCCTCTGCTCCTCAGTCAAACTCCTCGACAGCTTGACAAACTTGGGCTCCTCTGGTGTGCCTATGTTGCATTCAGTTGTATCAGCATTGTCACCTGAAATTTTTCCCTTTATCGCCACATCATTCCCATCAAACAATATTTCTAATGGGATCAGACCTCTTGGTATATGATTGCTCAGCAGTTGAATAATCTGATGGTCAGGGACTTTATTCAACAACTCCCCATGGCAGTGGTCAGGTTCCTCGTCAGGGTTCTCATCTATATGCAATGCAGAGAAGTCATCGATGGATTGGGGAATTTCTCAATCTCCTGATCATCTTCATATACCTTCCAATGTTTGACATTGTCTGGTACAGAGGGTCTGTATCTTATTTCCACCTTTGATCCGTCAGTGGGCAGCGCAGGAGCCTCGAACAAACTAGATGAGAAGGCTTGAAAGTCGGCTGGAGCATTTTCTTCTCGTGGAATGAAAGAGATGTTGAAATCCAGGAAGAAAATATCAATTAAATCCCATACCTCATTCCTGTAATTCTTGAGGCGCGGGTGCTTGGTCTGATATACGTTTTTGACCTACTGGACAATTAATTCTGCATCCCCAAACACAACCATCTCCCTGATTCCCATTTCTTTTGCAGCCCTTAATCCTAGCACCAGAGCTTCATATTATGCCATGTTGTTGGTAACTTCAAATTCCATCTTGTATGACAGTGATATGGTTTCTTGAGAAGGAGACTTGAATACCACTCCGGCACCAGCACCTATAGTGGAGGAAGCTCCATCAAAGAACATCTTCCAAATAGAGGTGGTTGGAGGAGGCATCCCCTGATTAAGACTGAGCTTCTTTCTGATCTGCAAAGGGGTCTCAGGTTTATCAGTGATCTGCAATAAGCTAGACCCTAAGTCAGTGTCTAAGGCATAGATGGGATGATTATTGGGGTTTGCTTCATCACTGACTATGTAGGCTAGCTAGGCTTCCCTGTATAATCTCCTATGTTCCCCCCCAAAGACTGGAATGGTGGAATACATGAGATCCATATGTAACGTCTCTCCAAGTCTCTTAATCCAAGACCTTGACAACAGCATGCCAAACTTGGGGGGAACATCAACTACCACTATATCCATGACCATACTTTTCATGGGCAGCTGAAACAGGGAAACCACCAGGTCCTTGATGACTCCCAAACATTGTACCCTCCTGGAGTCGAAAGAATAAAGGTCATGATAGGCTCTGGTGACTTCTAATCCTAGCTCCTCCATGACGGATTTAGGCATGAGGTTGTGGGAGGCTCCTGAATCCATTAAGCAATTATGTAGCACTTTTTTCATGTATGTTCAGGGAGGTGTAGAAGGGAGGGGATGAATCATCTATGTCTTCTACCATGGGACCTAGGACCACTACAGGCCTTTCATCTTGGAGGTTTATGCAGTCTGTGGAAAGGCCAAAGGCTTCAGATTTCAACAGGTCGGAGAAGCGTTTTTTGAATTCCCCATGTTTGATTAACTCAGTGAGGGGCACAAGGATTCTGATCTTTTGAATTTCATGCTCGAAATTAAAGGAAGATGTGAGCTTTCGAATTTCTCTAACCTCACGAGCATGATTTTGAATAATAAGGGAGAGAGGTTGGGCCTTCTTACCTCTGTGGTTGTCTGCTACCTCGTCAGCAGGCTTCTCTACTCTAGTGGATGACTTGGGAACATCAGGTGCTTCTGCCCTCTTGTCTGATCTCAGGCTATACCTGCCTCTGCCACCGCCATCTTTGTCTTCTTTGCTCAATTCGTTTAGCTGACTATTCATGAGAGACTCCTCATATGTTGACTGAGTTAGATGGGGGAAAGGGGGAGTGGCTTCTACAGAGTGGATTTTAGGCTCAGGCTCATCTGGTTGTCTTTCTTCTTCATCAGCTACAAAGTTGTTCTGGAAGGGAGCCCGAATTCTTTGGTCATCTCTGTCTCTTTCCTTCTCTTTGTGCATAGTTGGAGGAGCAAAATTGTTTGGTCTCCTAAAAGCTCCTTTATTTTCGGTGTTCTGAGGGCCCTTGTACATATGTCTCCTTTCCACCTTCAATCGCTCCACCTCTTCCTTTTGGAAGTTCATTACTTTGGCCAGCTCACTTACTTGAGGGTGGGACAATGATGGGCCAGAGATGTTGGAGTCAGAAGTCGAGGCTTCTAATTTTCCTTTTATTTTGTTTGTGTCAGCCTGGCTTCTCAGTCTGTCAGCCGCTAACATGTTGGATTCCACTTCAATAGCTACATATTTCATCTGAGCTAAAGAGGTGGCTCTCCTTTCTCTTAATACGAGATAGAAATCGGGGTCAAATGCGCTAGCATGAGAAATTTGAGCAGAGGCTTCGGAGGGATTTATCTCTGCAGGAATCTTGTTATACATCTTATTGAATCTTTTGGAGAAGTCAGAGATAGACTCTCCTTCCTGCTTCTTCAGAGATCCAAAATCAGTCATATAATATATGTAATATTTTCTATCCCCCCACTGTCTTAGGAAAACATTATCTAGAGCCTCAATCCCAGCTATGGATCCTGGGGCCAGTCCCCTGAACCACTTCCTAACTTCACCATCCAGGCTCTGGACGAAGACTCTCATCCAGACATATTCATTCTCAATATTTAGGTTGTCCGCATAGTTGTAAAAGGAAGCCAGGTGCTCTTCAGCGGTCACATCTCCCTCACCACTGAACTTGGGCATGTATTTCAAATAGTCTCCAGCAGGGAGAGGGTTCAAAGGCTGAGGAAGAATCAAAGGACCATATCTAGCAGCGACTATGGCATCCATTCTGTTCGGAGGGGGATTAACACCAGCCATAGGGATGTTGAGTGGAGGAGAACTCGGGGGAGATGGAGTGTGAAGAGGTGAGATAGGAAGAGAGGTCCTCATAGGAGACGATGGGGAAAACAGAGAGAAGTCTAAGGGACCTGAGTGTACAGGTGTTTCTCTCTGCGCAGCAGTAGTAATCAAAGGAGGAGTAGTGAAACCTCCTGAGGGGGGAGTGACAAGGATCTCTCCCTCTGATACTAAAACAGGAGGGGAAAACTCAGCAGGAACACTCCCAAAGTTCAAAAAAAGGGAAACCTCAGAGGAAGTACGACTAGGAGGTTGAGAATAAGAAAATGGAGTTTTCACAGAAGGGGATGGCGTATTACCTTTTTCATCGACGGAAACTTCTTTTGCAGATCTCTTTCCCTTTCTGTGCACCGCTTCCAAGTCTGCTTCTGCTGTGGCCAAGGGCAAGTGTGGATTAGACCTCGTGTGTCTACCTCTCGAAGCCACAATTGATAGAACAGGTTCTCCCCAACGGATTTGTCACAGTGGAGTCGCCAGGTGCACAGTAGCAATCTTCAAGTTCTGGTATCTGATGCACCTTCAGAAATCAACTGACCTTTGTCGTTCAATCCTGGGGAAAATATCCAACATCGTCCCCGGAAACGGTGCCAGAAATGTTGGAGCCGGAGGTCACTCCTGGATTGCTATCAAGAGCAGAGCCCGACGCCCATCAGTTTAATGTCACGATTTATTTTAAAGGGGTGATCAGATGGAAGGAAACTCAGAACAATACAATCTCAACTCAGAAACTAGACCAGGCATGCATGAACGAATGAGGTCTTGATAAACTCCAAACAGTGAGTCGTAGTAAAGGGTGAGCAGGTGGAAGACTTATGGAAGAAGAGTGCAAAGGTCTATAATAAACATCCTATTTATAACAGACTGGAAGAGAAAGTATTCAAACACAAAGTCTCTTTATGTTCAAACACAGAGAACCAAAGAATACAAAAATGCCACGACAAATCCTTTATCATAATATAACTGCAACAATCCACGTGAATCATTCAACTGTGAACACCCCAGCATGAGATGAAACAAAGATGGAAAAAGGAGAACTATTTGTCATAAACCAAGAAGTCTCAAACACAGAGGCATAACCAGGAAACCAGAGTGTCGCCGAAACCTTACAGTCGGGAGCTTAGCTGTACCATCGATAGATACAAAAATGGCAAAAATGCCTACACATATTCACAACAACAACAATAGCGGAACCAATAAACTGCATTAAAGGCTTTGCGTCTGCATGGCTTCTGACACTCTGCGGCCGCAGTCTTTGAATAATCGTGCAACTTATGGCAGACACGATCGATCTTCTGACAGTTACATCGGCGAATCGACGTGCCTTTAATTCATTGCAGGACGTCTCCATAATGGTGGAGATGATGTCTAACCACCCTCAACCGCTTCAATAACTACTTCTTGGGATCGGGAATGGCCCAACCAACTCAACATTTTGGGATAAGGAAGACTTCTCTCGTGTTGCCACCTGGAAAAACTGAATAGCTTGAGAGATTGGCATGGAGGTTAGCGCGGAGGATGAGCGCATGACGAGAATGGTGGTGTCGGGTTATAAGGGCGTGGGAGAAGTGACGAGATGAGAGGAGGATGACGGAGGACATCAGATGGAGAAAAGGGGGAAGAAGATGGGAGGATTTTCCTTCAGGTGAGAGGCTGACGTGGGAAGGAACAGGACACGAGGCAAGCAACGAGTGGATGGTGGGAAGAAGGGAGAACCACGCAGACCAAAAGTATGAGGTGGACGAGTGACACACGACAATGGGAGAAAGGTGGACTGGAAGATGACAAGGCGGGAGAGGAGGGCCAACACTGGTTAAGCACAGGGCAGCTGAGAAGGGCGGGGCTGCACGAGCGTTGTTGATCTGGGCATCTCAATCGTGGCCGTCGGGAAGCTGCATATGGGATTCGGGACCCCCCCCTCCACTTAAAGGTAGAAAGGTGGGGGGGGGTCTGGAATGGTCTTCATGGCTGTTGATCCGGGCGCACCGATCTAAGCCGTTGGAGAGTTGCACCCCTGCTTTCAGACCCCCCCCCCCCCTCGGCCTAAAGGTAGAAAGGCAAGGGGGGTCCGGAATCCAACGCGCGTCGTTGATCTGGGCGCGCGAATTTGGACCGCTCAGACTTGCTCATTTCTTACCATGGGCACATTATTGCCCAATACTTAGGACAAATGGGTTTTTTAACCCCTTCTTTTGTGATCTACCCCCCTCTACAGGAAATATGGCTAACAGATAGATATTAGGAGTGGTCCTTCTAGTAGCCATAGCCATATTTTTAATTTCAACATTTCTTGCCACCCTAAATGCATTCTCCAATGGTTTGGGTTCCCAAAGACGAACCTCATGTTGAATGCTATCCCTTAAAGTTCCTATGAATACATCAATCAAGTGCTCATCAAGAATATTTGTTACCTTTATATTCAATCTTTGGAAGTTCTGAATGTGCTTTGTAAATGAACCCTTTTTCTTGATATTTATCAATTGGATAAAGAAGGTATTGCTCCTTGTATCCTCATAGCATGCTATCATTTCTTCCATGAAAATTGTCCAAGTGGTTAGGTCCTTTCCATCAAACTTCCTCATATCAATCTTAGGAAAGTGATTGGTCTTCAACCCAAAGTTAGAGTTTTTCCATTCTTGATTCATCTTCCTTATGTCCTTATCATGCATTTCATGGGATACATTTTCACTTTCAGGTGTCCTCTCTATTAGGAAATTTTTCAATCCTTCCATGATCTCCCTTTTCAAACCATCCATCTTAGTATCCATTATTCCCTCCAACTTAGCTTCCGTTGAATCCATCATCCCTTGTAGTTCATCTTTTGTTACTGTCTTATTTTCTAAATCATTTATGTCCCTATGCATTTCTTCACCTTCATCAAGATTCCAAGTAGGACTATCTGGAGGCTTATTTGGTGTAGAAGTTCCCTTTTTTGGTGGCATGTTGTCCAAGTATTGCTTTAAACCTTAATTTTGAGGTGGTTATGCTAGAAAACCTTTCTTTTTTTGTATCTCCAAAATTTCGGCCCTTATGGATATGAAATTTTCTTTTTTGTAGTTCTCTAATATAGTTTCTCTAAAATGCCATAGTTCTGATAAAATTGGATGTGCCAAGAGGAATTTATGGTAACTTCCCCACAACTTGTTGATTTTTGTCCTTTCTAGGAGATATCACTTGTATAGCATGCCCTGCACAAAATAATTGATATAAAATTATGAAACTTGTACCAGAAATACTAAAGACTATCCACTATCCAAGGAAACTAGTCTCACTCAATTTGGATACTCTAGGAATAATTTATGATTTTTCTACCTGGAATGACTGCTTGAGTCTAGTCAAATACCCTATCTTACATAGGGTGTATCTACAAATGTAAGATGACCCAAAAGCTGAAATTTTTATCACATATAAATTAATACTTTGTGTGGATATTCTCCAGATTTCAGGGTCTGAAATGTTACAAAAAATTTCTTATAGAAACAATTTCATGATGACTCAATTAAGGATGATTCCAGAACCCTATCTTACACAGGTTGTATATTCTAAAGTATAAGGCCTCAAGAGTTGAAATTTTAACCCAACGTACCTTGATATGTCTACTAAATATCATCCAAATGGTTCCTTCTGAAATGTTGTAGAAAACAAGTTATAGAAAAAATTCCAAGGTGTCTTAGATGTAGTAGTGAAACCCCAAGACCTTGAGCTCTGATACTATATGTTAAGAACCAAATATCAATATAGCATAGAAAAAACTCAAAATAAGTACTCAATGCCTTGAAAAAGAGATAATTTTGGGTAGTAATCCTCTTCGAGGGGGAAACCTCCTTATACCCCACATAAATGTCCAAATACAAGATGATTCTAAATGAAAATGTCTCCTTGGTATATATATGAGACTAGGAGGTACAATTACAACTAAGGGAATCAAGATGACATAAATAAAATAGCATTACTAATGTAATATACCCCAATTAAGGCGTAATGAGCCACTATTTAGGGCTTAACAGGGGCAACACTTTCGCTTGAGGAAGATGTGTCACTTATTGGTAGATGCCAAAGGATATGCACAAAACTATCCATCATCTAGTTCCTTTGTTTTGTGAGTGATTCCTTGAGAAACATTTTGAAAGAATCTCCATTCCCATCGTCTTTCTTTTCACATGCCATAAAAGGTTGCTTGCGTGTGCGATAGATTTTTTCCTCAAGAGAAACAAGCTCGAGACCCAATTCTTTGTACCCTGACCTCGTCAGGGACATGCATTAAAATGATAAGGAGGAGAACACTCTAATACCACTGATCCATATTTTAGAAGCAGAACGAAATGAATCTAGATTATTATTATACTTAACACATAAACTAAAAGAACAATAATAAAGATACATTAAAATTGGCTGCTATTCAATAATGAAATATGATGAAACTGTAAAAGTAGAGATTGAAACAAACTTGCTAGAATGATGGTGGTTTATCTCTAAGAAGAGATGTGAGAACCACCCTCATTCGCAAGAAGATAGTTACAATGAGTCTCTCCAATTCTTTTTACAATAAAAATGAATTCCATAACCCTAGGCCTAAAAAAATCTAACACTAGGAGATGAAGCACCAAAAGTCAAGTGGGCCCCATTGGGGTAAGTTAGTACATCAACTTCCCGAGTTCATAACTTTTACATATGATATTTGTTTTAGGCGCACGATAGCTCGTTGGAAATTTCTATCTGAGGAATACACATGTTTCTATCAGAATCTAAATTCGTCTAAATTCCAATTGTGGCGAGCCCTAAAAACGTTGTTTATCGCCTCAAAATGGCCCTAAAATTTTGGGACTTGAAAAGTAGAAACAAACTGCCAAATTGGAAAAGACCAAAATGAGCCAAATGGAATAGGTGGGAGGCCATCGACATCCATCAGGATCATTATCCCTGGTGGCGTATGATAAACTATTGTAGCCACAATTCACAAACTAGGGAACAAAATTATTTTAAGGATTGAGATCTAAAATATTGTTTCCCCCAAGAGTCATGAGAGGTTATGAGTAGGAATTTGATACCAAATGCATGGCCATTGCTACCAACAAGAATTCATAGCTTTGACATGGATTCCTTTTAACCCAATTGGATGATTCTATCCCATCTAGTAGTTAAGAACAATGAACACATGGTAGATCGATCCTGGAATTATTGGTTTTGATTCTTTTGGCAATTTAGGAACTAGCTGAAGATTATATCTCTGGCTTGGTGACCATTTATCAATAGTTTCATCCACAGAGGTCCAAGAAAGTGATAAATACGACACATGATGAGACCTCTTATCCTTTAGTTTAGAAAAATGGAGGCCATTACCTTGGGTTTGTATCTTCAAACAATAATGTAACTTCTATGGATTCTCCATCGTCATAATGGACTGACTCATGATGAGACCTCCCAAACCTCAGCTAGAAACTTGTACAATTATATTTTGAAAACACAGGTGATCCAATCATGGTATTGAATTTAATATCCCAACAAGATATTGTCAAAAATATGGGGAAGAAGATCCATAATATTCTTTAAGAACGAGGGATGGTGTAAGAATCCTTAAGATCTACATGATTGTCAAGGGTTAGACCAACTTTCTGAAACAATCCTTTGCAAGGAAAAGAGAAATAAAAATGGCAGCAACCAGATTTAAAATTTAACCATCAGGGATAAGGTATATTTTCTTGTTTCAAGACAAGATTTGAACTCTCACCAGTGGCTTGGAAATCAACATATAGTGCAGTCTTTTAAAATGAGATTCCTTCATGATGATTATCTTTTGAGAAACAGAGTAATCGATAAAAAAGATAGATATACAAACAACTGAAGAGATTCAATCAAAGGTAGAAAAGAAAACAACACACAAAAATGAATCAAATCATATTTTATTGAAGAAATTCAAAATCATAAGTCAAAACAACATAAAGCAAACTTCAAAAATAATTTTACCAAAAACAAAACCAGGCCAACCTCTCATTGAGAATGAGGATCAAAAGGGACAACTACAATGTTTAGATTTTTCTGTTTAGGAAGGTTATTTTCTCAATATAGCAATGCATGAGACATTATTTTGACCAAGCTTATTATTAAAAGTCACAAAGACTACAAGGAGGAAGAAAAATACTTAACTAGGATGGGTGCAGTTACATGCAGTTGTAAGCTATGTTTGCCAGGGTAAAACTAATATGAACTAAAGATCAAATCCGTAATATATTTATTAATGCTTCATAATATTTGAAATCATTGCATTACGCTACCAAGTTTTGAAAAAGAAACATTTAATCAATACATATGCGAAAAGGAAAAAGAAAGGAATTGAAAGAAGACTTCCCTGACAACATTCAAATGGTGTTTCTCTTTGTGTACCCACGTGCCTTCATAACTGCATTATTCAAAAATAAAAGGGAAGAGGAAAGAAAAACCCAAGAAGTCTCTATTCCTACACCTACTCTAACTTCTACATATATCAAAATGCTAAGTAAAATCATACTTCCAGTGCAGCCACAAGAGCATCTTCGATCCTGCAAGGCATAGAAATTCGAATATCAGAACAAAAAATGTAGTACCTATAGATACAAAAGAAACATTTCATGCTTACCTCCTATATATTCATTTAAAAACAAAGCAAGCACGACTTTACCATTCTTTTGAAACTTTTCCATATATGAACGCTCTAGCCAATCTGCAATTATGTCATAGTAAGGGCCATAATGGCATGGATGAATGTAAGTGATTTTGAAAAACTTGTCAATATTATGGGGACCTGACATAACCATCGACGAAGGACGAAGTGCCCCATCCTCTTGACAATTCTCCAAATTTTCATTGATTTCTTCACATGGAGGATCTAAAAAAATCATCTCATGCTTACCTCCTAGATATTCATTTAAAAACAAAGAAAGCATAGCTTTACCTTTATTATGAATATATTTTAGATATGAATCCTCAAGCCATTCTAATATCCTTTCATAAAAATTAGAATGCAAACTATGACTTCAACGAACTAGATCTGTTAATGGGGAACACATCATAAGAGGATTCATGACAATAATTAGATTACTGGTTTGAACACTTCCTTTGATGAGATGGATCGTTTCAAAATGCAAAGAATAATCATTAATATTTGAACTTATCAATGAATGAATATGCAATGCATAATCTGTGATCTCCATAATAATGAGTGCATTATATTTTTCAAAAATAAATCATGTAGAATCATCTTGCAACACATATTTTTCCCATGCGAGTGATGAAAATGAAAAAGCGTCGAATCTGACTTCATAAATGTTATGTTCAAAATTAGTTTCACCAAATCTTGACATATCGAATAGATCAGTTTGTGATGGAAAAGAGTAAGATATCATGGGTAAATTATCATGCACACCAGAATCTATGAAGAGATCGGGATATAAAGAGTAAAATGAATTAGAAATGAGCACATGAAAATATTATTTCGAGCTATGATAATTAACAATGGTATTCTCAAGACATTCCTCTTCACTTGCCTTAATACTTTCACTCTGTTCTGGTGATAAATCCTTCAACATAATACGATCATCTAAATTTTCCTCATGTATGATAGACAATTCAAAACTTTCACGACAAACATCTAATCTTTCCTTTGGATAAGGTATGATTTGTGGATGAAGTTTTAAGGTTTTTTCTTCAAATTGTAGATCTGCATCTCTAATCTGTTTCATTGGAATGTTAGAACACTTAAGATCATTTTCATCAGCTAAGTTTTCTTCAATAATTGAATTTAAGTACTGATTAGAGAAAGAATTAGAAGAACATGGACATATACCTATACCCATAATAAAATCTCCTTCCACGATAGTTGAGGATTGAAGATTCAATGGTTCAAAGGAAAAAACAGTTTGCTTGTTACTCATAACATTTTCAATAGATTCTACCTCCCTTTCTGGTTCAATATTTTCTGATGGAGTCCTCTCATCCTGCAAAAGAAATTCATCTTGCAATTGGGTGTTAGGATTTGTAACCGATTAATCCTTTGCGATTGAATATCACTGGATGAAAGGGGTGAAAACATCAGAGAGAAGATTCAATACAAATGACATGTCATCAACATGAAATTTACAGAGACCATGATGGATTCTTGTTGAAAATCCTCCTGGAGATGAATCACCATTGATTAGTAGAGCCCAAAATTCTTCACATAATCGACTTTGATCATAAATTTCAAAAGCATCTAAAAATTCATCTACAAATTGAAACCAATCAACAATGTAAAGTCTTTGTAAAAGACTCAAACCAATGTTTAATCGAACCCTTGAAAGTGAAAGAAAATAATCTGCATAAAACATTTAAATCAGAAATACAATGCTTGAGGAACTTACACCAAGACTTGTTAAGATGGTATTTTCCCAATACATTTCCCTCGCCATCAAAGGTGAGTTTGGACAAGCAAGAAATTGTCTTGTTCGAAATAGAAGGTAATGAGAAAAGGAAAGCATGTTCCAACACAATGGTTTGGGAAATAGCCATGCGAGATTAGATACATTCGAAATAAAGACTTCGCAAGGCTAGCTTGTCATTATGGCCTGCCTTCTAGTGCATTCCATGATGACAGAAAAGAAGATTTTATAAATATGGAATTATGACAAGTTTAGGGGTGAAAGATTTAATCATTAAATTTATCTCTTCCCTTCTAACGCCATTTTTTGATGGGCATATGTTAACACACCGTCAACTTTGAGGGAAAGTCCTGTCCAAAATTGTCTAAATAACCTAATTTGTTTGGGATGACTCACCCTGATGGGTTTTACGGCTTCGTTGGCCGATAAAGGGATCTAATCTAAACTATAAAAATAAAATAACTAACTAATTATCTACTATATATATATTTACATTTTCTTATATACAAAGTGTACAAATATACAAATTGCAAGATTTATGAGAAACCTTGGAAACTAAGATTATACAAAATATCCAAATCTCAGGCAGAATGTAAACAGATCTAAGATATACCACTAATCTACTTTTACCTTTGAAACTAAAATTAAGGAAAAGAGTGAATCTGGATGATAATGTTTCCACTTAAATAAGCAAAGTATTTAAGCTTAAATATGGATCTACTTTCACAAAGAAAATACAAAACTAAATAATAAAAGGAAAGAAAAACTTCTAACCTAAAATTGGCAAGCATTAAAAGATAAAATGTAGTTGTTCCTCCCCGAACCAAACTACTCCTGTAATCTGCTTGTTAATAGAAATCTATAGTAGACAGTTGTATAATTCTAAGACTATGGAATGCCAAGAGAAAGTCGCTTCACTTTGAGAATTCAAATCTCATTCAAAATACTTAAATGACAACATTTTGTATTGATAATCCTAGGTGAAGAAATAATTTATCAACTACAATAAGAAATAAATTTATGTTGAACAAATAGGTCTGTGCAAACTCAAAATATATGAACTAATTCAATACAGTTCAAGATTTACTTCAAGATAATACAATCATTTAAAACTATATAATTTGGATTCATGGATTGTTAAAAGATTGAAAGAATTAATATAGATATGATAATAATTATCCATGAATTGATGAAACAAACTAAAGCTAATTTAAATCAATCCATAATTGATTACTTTGAAGAATGTAAGCCATAACACCAAGATATTATAATATGAATTGAACTCTTTAACTTGCAGGACAAAAGACTTAGTTAAAGCACGATTCTATATCCTTAAATAAAATATTTAGAAGTCCATCTCTGAAATGTTTCCCTGCCATATCACTCCCAAACTCATGAGTATTTAAACAAAAACAATAATAATCCTCATATCCATACGATAGAGACAAATCTCTCAAAAATAGATCCATTTCAGAGTATCTCATTGAATTGAGGAAAGTATGGGCTGAAGATTCCACTTGGGAAGATGAGTCTTTTATACAGAAGCATCCAGAGTTACTCAAGCATTGCGGACAACACTTGTCTCAAGGGGAGGGGCATGTTAAGACCTAATATTGGATCATTACCCCTTAATTGGGGCATATTATATTAGTAATGTTATTGTATTTATGTCGGCTTTAGGCCATTAGTTGTAATTATACCTCCTGGTCTCCTATATATACCAAGGAGACATTTTCATTTTGAATCATCTTGTACTTGAACATTTAAGTGGGGTAAAAGGAGGCTTCCCCCTCGAAGAGGCTTATTATCTAAAATTATCTATTTTGCAAGGCATTGAGTACTTTTCCAGAGGTTTTTATATGCTATATTGATGTTTGGTTCTTAACATATGGTTTCAGAGCTCAAGGTCTTGGGGTTTCGCTGCTACATCTGAGACACCTTGGAATTTTCTCTATAACTTTGCTTCTACAATGTTTCATAAGGAACTGCTTGGATGATATTTAGTAGACAGATCAAGGTATGTTGGGTTCAAATTTCAGCTCCTGAGGCCTTACACTTTTGGATATACAACCTATACAAGATAGGGTTCTGGAATCATACTGAACTAAATCATTGTAGATTTTTCGTTATAAAAACTTTTATGTAACGTTTCAGACCCTGAACTCCAGATTATATTTATAGAAATTAGTAAGATATATTTGGTAAAAATTTAATCTTTTGCGTCATCTTAAATTTGTAGATACACCCTGTGTAAGATAGGGTATCTGACTAGTCCTATTGACTAGTCTCAGGAAGGTGTTCCAGGTAAAAAAATCATAACTTATTCCTAGAGTATCCAAATTGAGTGGGACTGGTTTCATTGGATCTTGGATAGTCTGTAGTATTTCTGGTTTGAGTTTCAAAATTTTATATCAATTATTTTATGCGGGGCACGCTATACAAGTGAGATCTCCTGGAAAGGCCTAAAATCGGCAAGTTGTGAGGAAGTTACCGTAAATCCCACTTGGCACATCCAATTTTGATCAAACCTGTGGCATTGTAGAGAAGAAATGTCAAAGAACTACATAAAAGAAATTTTCATACCCAGAAGGGTCGAAACATGGGAGATACAACAAAAGAAATATTTTCTAGCAGAACCACCTCAAAATCAAGGTTCAAAAGTGATACTTGGCCGACATGCCACCCAAAAAGGGAACTTCTACACCAAACAAGCCTCCAAACAATCCTACTTGGACTCTTGATGAAGGTGAAGAAATGTGTAGGGACATAAATGATTTACAAAAGAAGATAGTAACAAAAGATGAACTACAAGAGATGATGGAGG
>JZKD02S1913211.1:430011-446962 GCA_000966675.3 Picea glauca
GATGGTTATGAGTGGGGTTAAACTCTTCAATGTAGTACTTCTTCTTTCTCCCTAGCTCTTTCTCCCAAGTATGTTTGTGGAACTTATCCATAACAAAATTTTTTATCTCTTTACTTTTTGTAAGACACATGCTCAAGCAAATGCCCCATTTACTAAGCCATTTGTTATTTTACTGCATCCAAGTCTTCTTTCTTTTGCACAATCTGTCACTAAACACAACCTTAGGCCATCTGCCCTCTTCCATTTGCTCAATTTTTTTCAAATATCTTATGACTCGCACCATAGCAATTGCTTCAATAGGGGCAGCCCCTGTTTCACTTAACAAGATAGCATAAGGAACTGCACCTTTAATTTTGAATTTGTTTGTAATCAACCGCTTCTGAATTTTTTCAATTTGTTTCCACTGCATATCGGTTGTGCTACTGGCCCATAGTTCACAACCGTAGAGGATCAATGGAATCACTAGAAGACTAAAAAGAGTTAGAGTGGTTTTTCAGTCCCACAACCTTGCCTCTCTACACCTGTTTTGAAAAGAAGCCAAAAAAAATGAAACGCACGTGCATCTTGTTTGGATATTAAATCCAAGGTAAAATATTCAATACGACTCAGGGATGTGCAACAAAACCTTGCTTATAATCAAATGATTAACCAGGAATCGAATATCAGGATTGTCGCGAGACAAATCCGGGCAGTACTGAAAAAGAATCTTAAATATCAATCTCAGGATTTGCATTGTATTCGTAAACAGAGGTAAAAACATGCTTGTTATCGACACCTTCCATTCTATTTAAATGGGAGCCGGCACGCTTCACATTCATAAAAACGTGGCCATTAACCGTTACAAAAGAAGGCGGCTAGGTCACACCTGTCAATTTAGCATTGTTTTAAGTATAATCAAATCTTAATCATTGAACATGGCAATCTGGTGGTGAGTAAGTAATTTTTTAATCTTATTTAGTAAATGTGAAAAAGTAATCACATAAATGTATGCATTTATAAATGAGCGGAAGTTAATTTATCAAAATCTCATCCATTGATTTGAGAGGACGACTAAGAATATGCCAACATCTTCAATTTTTAGCCATTAGATTATAATTTTAGATTAAAGGGTAATTAATTGTGCTCATTGTCAATAGGTGTACGCCTTTCAGCGTAAATATTCGATATTTATTATTGATACTCAAATAAAACGTGCGCGCTATGTTTAAACAAAAATCTTGAGCTATAATTATCATACAAAATGTACACATGCTGAGAGGAAGAGGGAGAGTTGCTGGGAATGGTGGGTCAAGCTTGTAATGAAGCAGAGCTTGGATTAATGGTCCAGATAGACATAGGTCTCACTACTGAACAGTTTCAACCTCTCATAAATGAGAAGATCTTTATTCTTAGTTTGATTTTCATTTTATCATTTTTGTAAAGAGTTAGTGAGCTTTTTTAAATGCTTGGTATTCAAACATATCTTTGAATAGTTTTAAACTTTGTTTTTCACTCCTCAAGAACTTCAACAACTCTTTAAACTTTGTTTTTCACTACTCAAGACCTTCAACAACTCAGAGTTGGGAAGATCTTTGTTCTATATTTGATTTTAATTTTATTATTTTTTAGGAGTATTTTTTAATGTATGGTATTCAAAGATATCTTTGAATACTTTTAAATTTTGTTTTATAAAAATGTGATAAAATTCATCACATTTAAAAAATGTATATTTTTTTTTTCATCCAAATCAATTAAAAAATGATTATTTTACCATTCAAATCAATTAAATTTTTTTTTTTTTTCATCCAAATCAATTTTTAAAGAAACATTTACTACATTAATAAACTACTCCCAAGTTATACGGTGGATATGTATGTTTATATGAATATTTTTCTTTCTATAACTTATTGTTAACTAATATATAATATGATAAATTTGTTGGGATAAAAAATTGTTAACTAATATATATGATATGATAAATTTGGTGGGATTAAAATTTGTTTGTTAGATAAAGTGAAAGCATGAATGTCTCCATTTGTTAGATAAGGAAAATCTATCCAACCTTCATGTGCATCCTATTTCATGTTAGAATGATGAATCGACAATTAACAACAACTTTAATATCCCTAGGAACCATAGTGCCTATGAATAATATGAACAATAGTCAATGTCTCATTTGAGGAGGCATTAAATGTGCTCTTAGTAATTCCCTCATCAAGAAAATCATTAAATACATTACCAAGTAATTAAAGTCTCATTATCCCCGCTAAATCATTAAATAAGAACATAACACATGAGAAAAATAATAATTATAATCCACCTCAAATACAACCTAACAATGTGTTTCATTTTAGGATGAAAAATGTTTGTTTTGACAAACTATGTGTTAGGGGGAGAAGTTAATCCTCGTCGTGCGTTTATGAGAAATGAAGAAATGACTCAACATAGGCATGGCAAATTCTCTCATGGTGGAAGTAGCTTGTCTAGAGGGCTATTTTAGGAATGAAGTCATGAGAATGATGGGTCGAGTTTTTTTAATGTTGGTATATTGTGAGGGAATTACGAACTTGTGGAGGAGAAGGTCGGCTTTGGTGACTCACGGTACATGAGACTTGGGCCTATTTGTGTCTTCTTTGCTCCGCACTCAGTATTTGGGGTCAATATTTGGTTTTTCGGGGTTGTTTGTTCTTCTCCATAGAATAGTCTTGTTCTACCATTAAAGCATGGTTTTTATCTGAGCAAGGGAGAAATTTGTGATTTTCCACGTGGTTGTTGCTTTTCTCGTGGTTTTTCTATGTACATCTAGTAGGGGACACTATCATCATGTCTCTCGGGCACCTTCTGTTTGATTTCCATAATGTTTGGTAGGTTTTGAATTGTGGACTGTTACTACGTTCTCGTGTGTCCCTTCTTCTTCCCCTGGCCCTAGAACATTGGTCAACAAACCTCTCAATTGTATCCCCCTCAAATTAAATGATATCATTACCGTACCCCAATATTCAACAAGGAAAGAATAAAAATTCCTTCGATGATTAAAGGCTCTTCCATTACAAATTTCCACTAGAATTCGAAGACGAGATAGCGAGCATGGGACATTATGTTAGGTAGAAGAGGAGAACACTACTCAAAAGAAAAAATAAATAAAGGAGTATAAGGGTTGGATTTTAGACCATGTTTCTCTAGGATTCAGGATACTAAAATTTTCAAAATGACTAAGCTCTATTGATTTAACCAAGCCTTATTGTTCAAGTAGTGGAATAAAGAACCTTTCAAAATCAAGCCATTCTCCATAGATTATACCTTATGGATATGAAGTTTGAGGTAGTTTTCAAATATGTATTTGGTGTCATCATAATAATGTTATATCTTCATGATAGTGACAAGGACATGGAAGAGAATGGGGCACTCCATAATTAAGGGGAAGACCCTCCAACCCAATTATCATTACCACATGAAAAAATAAATTCCTCGAGTATCATCCTTGCCACGGATGTTAGGCTAACACAACATTGTTTTATGTTGTGCTAAGCTTTATATTGCTTCTTTGTTTTAAAATATCTGGTTACATTTCAATTTCCACTATATACCACCTAAGTAGTACATGATACATTAATGATGGCTAGTGACATTACTTGTTTGAAAAAACAAACAACCGCTTGGCTTCCTTTATGGCAGGTCACATAAGGTTATGGTTGTAATCTGTTTGAATGATAGTAGTATAAATATTTCCTTGCTTATAAAAAAAAAATAGAATCTATTTCCTCTATGGTTAAAGCTGTGGATATATGTATATATATAATTAACATATTCAAAATCCCTCATTCGGTTATCATTTGAAGAATTTTTTTCATATGCACTACTTGACTAACAATCAAATTTTAACAATCATGTCATTTTTTTAATTATTATTAATACAATTTATTATTTTTATGTAGATGATATTGACATAGCACCCCCTGCCTCAACAGGTTCTAAACGACCTCCCGGTCTTAGGATCGTTCTATCCTTCGGATCCGTAGAACTGAAATGATTCTTTCGGCCTTCCTTGAGACCTTAAAAAATCGTTCCATAGGTCCTTATACGAAAACTCTACCTGCACCTCACAATTTCACCAATGCAAGAGCTTTCATCTCCACGTGGCCACCAAACACGACCATGACCCTTTCCTGAAAAAGGAATTTCGGATTTCAGGACTCCTTGAGTCCTGATGTCAAGAGCCTCTGTCTCCTCGATCCTCCGAGCTCTGAATTACCAAAACGCTAAAAGGGTGCTCAACGGTGATTAGACCCTGGCCATATCTCAGTCCATGTGACCTCTTTCCCCATAACCGTAGTCCACTTTAGGGTTTTCAAATACCAAGAGCCCGACTCTTAGTCCTTGGGACAACCGAAGTGCCAATCCCAGAAATGCCGAAATCCTTGGCCCGACTTTCTCCTCCAAATTGTGTCACACTTTGTGACTTCGAGACTTCCAATGTGAAGTAGCCCGACTTCCTTTCTGTGGGATCCCAAAAATGTCGAATCCAAATATCTCGATATCACGTGTAACTATAGCCCACTCCTCTCTATGTCATGTTTCACGACTTCGGGGTTTTCGTCCCCAAGATTCTAGCTTCCTTGTCCTCCAGAACTTCCGAAATTCTGAATCCCGATATTCTAAAATGTCGAAATGGATGGTCTACGGCTATTCCTCCGAACGCTTTCAGAGTTTCATGTTTTGGGACTTCGCGATTCCCGCTGCACCAATTCCTTTGCCCTTCAACCTCCCTGCTAAGTCTCGATCACTTGTTCTCAAGACTTCCGAAACCTCAAACTCCGAAGTTCTGAATTCCCAAACTTGTCACTCTTTGAATTCACACATGAAACCTCCTTTAACATTTCACGAACTTGATCAACCAAGGTTCTGGCTTGCACTCCGGGCTCCCAAACTCCAAATTCCTGAAATGATCCGACGGATAGAATAGGTCATGATCAATGGTCCACGTTGACTCAGCCTTTCGAAGCATAGATCTATCCAATGGTTAACTCTCCTGCAACTTTCCTAGATCCTACGGTGCTTGCTATTTTGGGAGTTCTCCTCAAAGAATTCTGACCGTTCAAACTCTCTCCTTGAATACTTCGAAGGGATCAACCTTCCTGAACTATCTTCGAATGTTTTCGAAAACACCACTCCTCCTGAGATTCCTTGCGACTTCGAGTCTTTAGAATACTTCTGCACGCACTCCTTGCGACACTTCTTCAAATATTCCTAAATATTTGAAACTCTTGACTCTGTGCAACTCTGCAACAAAAATCCTTCGATCTCTCAACCTTAGTTGATAAGTTCCAAGGTCTCGACCTGCCTGCGCACACCTTGCACAGCTTCGGTGCTTGTCTTGCACTTCTACTGGAATGAGAACAACGATATCCCTCCTAAGCTTTTAGAGATAAACTTTGAACCCTGTCAACGTACATCTTGCAGACACTTCCACTGCAACTCCTTGCAGGAACTTCTCTCACCAAAGAAGAGAAACAATTGAAACTCATTCTCTCTCTCTCTCTCTCTCTCTCTCTCTCTCTCTCTTAGTTTTCAAACATCCAACATGAAAACATACATTCACACACATCATAATAAAAAATGCATGATAGAGAGAATACAACAACCATAAGCATAGCATTCAACATGTATACACATAAAGCATTATAACACCATGATCCTGAATCAAAGCTTCATATATTATTTAGAACTTCTGTACATGGGTTCTTCTCTACTATTCTTTTCTTCTCCTCTATGCTAATATGCTTAATGATACAATCTCTGATTGGTACAATGATACAAAGGTGAGGGTGTCTATAGTTGTTTTCCCTCCAGCTCCTAAAATTGTCTAATCTAGAATTTTAAATCTACCTACTTTCATTAACTATGCATAAATGCCTCTGCATCCTACAGATGAGAATAAATCACTCAAGATCTGTTTACAATATGGAAGTACACATTCTTAACTATTTTATTAATATCTACACATCGAAACATTCAAAAACATTTCAAAACTTTTTTAACATGTGCCAAAATGTGATGGCGTTCATCTAATGCAGGAGCATCTCAAGTGAGCTAGCGCAGAGACAACGGATAGCTGGAAAAATGCCCAACACAAATTTTGAAATATATTGAACCATTAATGAAATGTCAAGTGAAGGCGCACTTGTATAATTTAAATGGACCTTGAGCGATTTGCTCTCGTCCTTAGTAGGTAGAAGGAATTTAAAATAGTTAATGCAAGTAGGTAGAATTCAATTCTATATTAGACAATTTTTAGAGCGCAAGAGGGAAAACGGGATATAGACACCCTCATTGTGTATTGTAACATTAGTGTGTGAAGAGCATAGAAGAGAAGCAGAGAGCTGTGTAGTAGGCTCCATGTACAGAAGTTATGAATTAATATAAAGAAAGCTATGATTCAGGCTCATGGTGTTCATATATTGTCTGTGTATGCATCTTTGAATGTTATGCTTATGAATGTTTTACTCTTTCTGTCATGCAATTGCTTTTATGCTATGTATGGATGATTTCTCGTTGAATGTTTGGAATATGAGAGGAAAGGGTAATGGAATGAGTTTCAATTGTTTCTCTATTTGAGCAAGAGTTCCTGCAAGGAGTACAGTTGAAGTGCCCGCAAGGAGTGCGTTGACAAAAGGTTCAGAGGTTTATCTCTGAAAGCTCAGGAGAGATAGATTTTGTTTTCATTTCCACAGAAGTGCAGTCAGGCACAGGAGCCATGCAACGAGTGCATAGTCCAAGTGAAGTCTCAGGGTTGCGAACCTGAGAGAAGAATTTAGAGACTGTTGTTGTAGGTGTGCATGGAGCAGAAGAAGTTAAGCACTTGAAAGTGTCTGAAGGTCGCCGCAAGGAGTGCGTGCAAGAGTTTTCTGAAAGGCTCGAAGTTGGAGGAATTTCAGAAGGATCTGAAGTCTTCAAAGGTCATTGAAGGAAGGAAAGGAGACCAAGTACTTTGAAGTTTGTAAGAAGGCATAGTGACGAAGGACCACAGGAGGACGAGCTCTCAGAGGAAGAGACGGATGATAGAAATTCTCGGTGGAGAATCCGCGAAGTCCCGTGAGTCGTCAGATCTCACAGAGAAGCATGGGAGTTACGGCGAAAGCGTCGAAAGGTTCTAAGCTCAGGAGGAGTAGGACCATAGATTCAAGCTACAAGGGTCATTGGATTTACACATGGATACTTGTATCACATTTTCGTGGGTGGAAGTCTTGTAAACCTTGCAACGGGAATCGTGATATTCTGAAACACGAGATCCCAAAAGCTAAGAGGATTCGTGTGGGCCATGGAGGAATCAATGAGTGAACAGGTGGCGCACTATTGACATGAAGTCAAACTCCATTGGCCATTTCAGAGTTTCATGGAGTGAAGTTCCAATTTATTTGCATTAGGATTCGGTATATCATGAAGTCCGAAGTCCCGATGGAGTAAAGGGGCGTTGAAAGGTTAACCTTGTGAGCGCGTCATAATTTTGGAACATTGGGTTTCGGGAATCGTGGGGACAAGTTTCTTGACATCATGACCGCCGAAATCGCGATAAGGAAAATCCCGAGAAAGAAAGAGGAAAGGTCAGCGTTGACTGTTTCGGGTTTTGGGGATTCAAGAGACCAACATTTGACCACCGGATTCGCGAAGTTGCGAGGTCCGATCTCCCACGTGCAAAGAGGGGATCCCGTGAGAGTTTATTGTGGGTGTAGATTTCCTGATAGGGAAATAGAAGAGTCGTTTTAGAGTTCTTCGGGCCAATAGTAAAGGAAAGATCCTGTGTTGATGTGGACCTTCTGACCTACGGGTTGAGGGTTGTGGGCGTCAACATCATCATCCCAGCTGTCTTCCGCCTCCACGCTTGCTTGCTGTTGATGATGCTCCTGCATCATACTCCCTCACTTGAATTTTTTATTTCATGGAATCTTCTTCATGAGCTCTTGCATGGTCTATCCATGCTTCTGAATTTTTGCTTCATTCTCCCAGTTGGCATCTTCAACTGGATGTCCCTTCCATTTGATCAAGTATTCAAAATACTCTTTTCTCCTGGTCCTCTTACTAACTCTCTTGTCAAGCATACTTTCCATATGTGGTTTTTCAGCTACAGGAATTTGTTTAGTCCACTGAACCTCTGTCTATTCACTGTCTTCTTCATCTCTATAAGGGTACAAATCCAAGATATTGAATATCGGTGAAATTTTGATCTCATCGGGTAATTCAATCTCATATGCATTTTCCCCAAATTTCTTCACGACCTTGCATGTTCTAGTATTCTTCATTTTCAGTTTGTTATATGTTCCCCTTGGGAACCTTTCTTTCCTCAGATGTGCCAAAATCAGATCACCAACTTCAAACTAAAGTTCTCGCCCATGTTGATCTGCTCTGTGCTTGTACTCTTGATTCAAATTCTGCAATCGCTCCTTCACTTGGCTATGAAGTTCTTTCATTGCCTTTGCAAAATCCTCTGCACTAGCACTTATAGTTTCATTTTGTTCCGAATCTCTTAATTCAGAAACTCCTCTTGGTTGCATTCCATAAAAAAATTGGAATGGACTTTTCCCTGTGCTTCTGTTAATTGAATCATTGTGCACAAATTCCGCCTGTGGCAGAATGTGATCCCACTGACTGTGGTGTTCAGTCACTAGTATCCTTAGAAAATCTCCCAAGATTTTGTTTACAACTTCTATTTTCCCATTCGTCTAAGGATGATAAGCTGAGCTAAATGAAAAAATTGTCCCCAACTTCTTCCATAAAGTCCTCTAGAAATGTCCCATGAACTTGGTGTCTCGATATGAAACTGTACTTCTGGGTAAGTCGTGAAGTCTAACGACTTCCTTGAAAAATAGGTTCACAATGTGAGTTGCGTCGTTGGTTTTCTGGCATGGTATAAAATGTGCCATTTTGAAAATCTGTCTACCACCACAAAGATCGAATCAAATCCTCTTTGTGTCCTTGGCAGCCCCAATATAAAATCCATTCTCACTGCATCCCACGACCTCTTAGGTATGGGTAATGGCTGGTATAACCCTATGTTCTACCTTTTCCCTTTTGAGTGTTGACAAATCCTACATCTATCCACAAATATTTTGACATCGGTCCTTATCCATGGCCAAACATATGAGCCATTTAATTTCGAGAACATTTTGTCATGACCGAAATGTTCGGACAATCCTCCATTGTGTTTCTTTTTCAACAGATTCTCCCTCATGGAGAATTTTGGAATACACAGTTGATTGCCTCTGAATAATAATCCATCTTGAATCATATATTCATTCCATTGACTTCTATTCCTGAGAATTGGATTCTCAGATGCCTCATACGCCTCTTTGAAATTTGGGTCATCTCTGTACATGTCCTTGAGGTTCTCAAAACCCCAGGTTTTGACTCTGAATTCCTGCATCAACAAACATTTCCTGCTCAAAGCATCAACAAATTTGTTAGCAGTTCCAGAAATATGCTTAATTGCAAAAGTAAAATTTTGCATGTATTCAACCCAGTTAACATGTCTTTGGTTAAACTTCTCTTGTTGAGTCATGAATTGTAAAGCATGATTATCACTATACAAAACAAACTCTTTAGGAACCAAATAGTGTCTCCATTTCTTCAGTGTCTGTATGACTGCATAAAATTCCTTGTCATATGTTGAATATTTAATCTTTGCTTCATTCAGTTTCTCACTGAAGTATGTGATCGGTCTATCGTCTTGGCTTAAGATCACTCCTATGGAAAATCCGCTTGCATAACACTTGACCTAAAACGTCTTGTTGAAATCTGGCAACACCAAAATTGGTTGTTCAGTAATCTTCCTTTTCAATAGATTAAAACTTTTCTCTGCTTCCTCTGTCCAGTGAAAATATTTATGTCTTTTCTTCACCGTGTCCATCATCGGTGCACTAATTCCACTGAAATTTCTGATAAATTTCCTGTAGAAACTAGCCAATCCATGAAAGCTTATAACTTCAAATATACTCTTTGGCGATGGCCAATTCTTAATCACCTCTACCTTATCTAGATCCATTTTCAGCTTATCTGCAGAGATAACAAAACCCAAATAAATTAGCTTTGTCTTCATGAATGTTGATTTCTTCATATTTATCAACAACTTCTCTTGCTGTAGTGTTTTCATCACTGTAGCCAAATGCTTCAAGTGCTCTATTTCTGTTCTACTAAAAATCAATATATCGTCAAGATATACAATGATGAATTTCCCTATAAATTCCTTCAATATTTCGTTCATCAACCTCATGAAAGTACTAGGCGCATTTGTTAAGCCAAATGACATAACAAGCCATTCATACAACCCTTCATTTGTCTTGAATGCGGCCTTCCATTCATCACCTTCTCTCATTCGGATTTGATGATACCCTCTCTTCAAATTAATTTTTGAAATTTTTTTTGCTCCACTCAAGCAAAGCATCAAATCATCCATCCTTAGCAAAGGAAATCTATATCTAATGGTAATGTTGTTGATTTCCCTTGAGTCTGTACACATCCTCCAACCTCCATCTTTCTTTGGCCTGAGCACTGTTGGAACAACGCATGGACTCAAGCTTTCTCTAACCAACCCCTTGTCCATTAAATCTTGGACCTATTTCTTGACCTCTTCATTCTCCTGCGGCGTCAATCTGTACGATGCTTTGTTTGGTAAACTAGCTCCAGGTATTATATCAATATGATGACTTATACTTCTGATTGGTGGCAACGAACAAGGAAGTTCGTCTACTACTATATCAACAAACTCTTCCAACAACTTCTGGATTTCCTCTGGTAAATCATCCACTCTTGTACTAGTTAAAATAATTCTAGGCTTCCTGACCACAATGAATTGTGTATCTTCCTTATTCTTAACCTCCTTAAGAAGTTCCTTCCCACTCATGAGAAGTGCAGTGTTTCTCACCTCTGGTTTCACTTCTTTATCCTTAATTGGCAACAACATCTGAGTTCTTCCATTCTTCTCCAGGGTGTATGTATTCTTTCTCCCATCATGAATCACATTCCTATCATATTTCCATGGTTTACCCAACAATAGATGACAAACATCCATGGGAATGACATCACATAATATTTCATCCTTATATCCTCCTATTTTAAATTCAACTAAACATTGTTTAGTGACATTTACCTTATGTCCTTTTTGTAGCCACAAAACTTTGTATGGGCTTGGATGTTCAATAGTCTCCAGCTCCATCTTTTCTACCATCTCTGTAGAAATGAGATTGTTTGTGCTACCACTGTCCACGATGACTTTGCATACCCTATATTTGGTCTTGCAAGCAGTCTGAAAAAGTCTGTTCCTTTGGGATGGGTTCTATTCCTCCTTCTCTGGTGTTAAGAGAACTTTTCTCATCATCAAGGATCTTCTGCCTTCAACATCTTCTGCTTCAACATTCTATCTTTGTGCTTCGACAATATGAGTCTCACCTCCTTCTTTCTTCTTATCTGGACATTCATAAGATTTGTGTCCATTTTTTCCACAGGTAAAGAATTATATTTCTCCACCTCTGCCTCTTCCTCTTCCTCTGGTTCGAGGAAAAGTATTTCTATCAGCATACTATCCTCTCTATGAGCTTCCACCTCTCTCAGTTTTAGTTTGAGGTTTCTTCCACTCTTCTTTAGGTTTTTGATTCTTGTCCTGGGCAATTTTTTTGCCTCTAGCTTGACTTCTGCCTCGGCCTCTTTGACCTTTTTTTCGGCTCAACTTCTCTTCAATTTTCAAGGCCATCTGATAAGAATCCTCCACATTCCTAAGGGTCATCATGCTCATCTCGTCCTGAATGTCGTATCTGAGACCATTCATATACCTGGAAATTTTTTCTTCATCACTTTCTTGATGACCTACCCTGATGTTTATCCTGTAGAACTCTTCAGTGTATTCTTTCATTGTCATCAGCTTCTGTCTCAAGTTTTTCATTCTCCGAAATAGAGTAATTTGATAATCCTTGGGTATGAATTTGGCTTTCATCTTCGCAACCATTCTATCCCAACTTTTGATTTTCTACTTGCCTTTGCAGTGTCTATCAACTTGTAGTTCATCCCACCACAATGTTGCATGTCCTTTAAGTCTTGTAACAACATGTTTTACCTTCATGTCTTCCTCGAAGTCCTCATAGTCAAAATATTTATCCAGATCTCTAATCTAGTCTAGAATCTCTTCAACATCCAGGTTTCCTTCATATACTGGAATGTCCATTTTTTCTCTAGCACCTATCCTCGCAATAGCCCTAAATAGGCATTCTTTTGCTACATCTTCAGCTGCAACTTCTTTGTTCCCGACTTCATTTTCACTTTCTGATTTTTTGATATCCCCAATGTCAACTGTGCGCCTCTATGTTGTTTCCATGGCATCAAGCCTGGCACGTAGTTCACGCATCTCTCTTTCCCTTACCGATTCAGGTAATTGTCTGTCTCCTCTTCTTGGAATTTCCCTTTCCTCTGGTGAGTCGGGTATTTTCCTGTCTCTTCTTCTTGGTGGAATGCCTGCAAAATTCCTATTTTCCCTGTTACAGAGAGAAAATATATCTTTCTAAGCTCTGATACCATAATTGGCGTAGACCCCCAATCCTCAGGTCGAGGTCCACAGAGGATCTTTCAACTTTGGCCCTTAGAGTTTGATTGACCCTCTTAATTCCTCTCGGGGAATTATTTATTCAACCTCTCCGAGTATAGTTCATAGGACTTCCAATGTTATACTCGTACGATCATTCACTAGCATAAACCCTGCGATCAAACCCCAACTGTCATTGGGACTTTTCTCTTTTCTTTTTGGGATACCAGAGTTTGGGATTTCACAAATCCGGTTGTTGAGTGCCTTTCCCTTCAACCTCTGAAACCAGAAATACCAAAATATCGACTCACCTTGCCACTGATTTTGGATTTTCCCTCTTCGTGGTTTCAGGAGTCACAATGTCGTGCAACTCTACCTCGACTCCCGGGGTCCTGAAACCTGAATTTATGAAATGTTGAAAAGTCCACCCTCAGCCCTACTACACTTCGCGACTTTGAGATTTCCTCAGCACTATGTCTCATCCCTTTGTCAATAGGGTTCTCAATATGATGAATCCTGAAACACCGTAACACTGGTGTTCTGCTTCCAAGGAAATTCAAGGGTTGTGGTACTTCCCCTTGATCCAACGGTTAGTGCGATTTCGCGTATCAGGAGTTCGCAAGGCTTGTTCTCGAACTCTCTGTCTCTTATACCTTTCGGTTCTCAAATCTCTGAAATGCCAAAATGGTTTTCCTCTCTTGGGATTTCGCGAATCGGGAGTTTGAAAATCACGTTTCCAAATTTCTGTCTCCACGAGAGCCTGGATCCTGAAATGCCAAAATGCCGAAAACACTCCTCCACACTTCTTCATGTTTCACAATTTCGGTATTTCTGATGTGGAGTGTTCTGCCCCTTGCCAATGGGAATGCCGAAAACCTAATTCCCAAAATGCTGACAAATATTCTGCCACGAATTCTGATTTCAGACTTTCCTCCCTGCTAAGTCCCGATCACTCATCCTCAAGAATTCCGAAACCTTGAACTCCAAAGTTCCAAATTCCCAAACTTGTCACTCTTTGAATTCACACACGAAACCTCCTTTCGCGTTTCGCGAACTTGATCAACTAAGGTTCTGGCTTGCACTCCGGGATCCCTAACTCTAAATTCCCAAAATGATCTGATGGATAGAATAGGTGACGATCAACGGTCCACGTTGACTCTGCCTTTCGAAGGATAGATCTATCCAACGATTAACTCCCCTGCAACTTTCCTGGATCCTATCATCCCTACTATTTCAGGAGTTCTCCTTGGAGAATTCCGACCATTCAATCTCTCTCCTTGAATACTTAAAAGGGATCAATGTTCCTGAATTCTATTCGAATGTTTTCGAAAACACTACTCGTCCTGAGCTTCCTTGTGACTTCGATTCTTCAGAAGAATTTTGCATGCACTCCTTGTGACACTTCTGCAAATCTTCCTGAATATTTGAATCTCTTGACTCTATGTAACTTTGCAACAGAAATCCTTCGATCTCTCAACCTTAGTTGATAAGATCCAAGGTCTCGACCTGCCTACGCACACCTTGCACGACTTTGGTGCTTGTCTTTCACTTCTACTAGAATGATAAAAATGGTATCCCTCCTGAGCTTTTAGAGATAAACTCTGAACCCTGTAAACGCACACCTTGCAGACACTTCCACTACAACTCCTTGCAAGAACTTCTCTCACTAAGGAAGAGAAACAATTGAAACTCATTCTCTCTCTGTCTTAGTTTTCAAACATCCAACATGAAAACATAAATTCGCACACAACATAATAACAAATGCATGATAGAGAGAATAAAACAACCATAAGCATAGGATTCAACATGTATACACAGAAAGCATTATAACACCATGGGCCTGAATCAAAGCTTCATATATTATTCATAACTTATGTACATGGGTTCTTCTCTACTACTGTCTGCTTCTCCTCTATGCTAATATGCTTAATCATACAATCTCTGATTGATACAATGATACAAAGGTGAGGGTGTCTATAGTCGTTTTCCCTCCAGCTCCTAAAACTCTCTAATATAGAATTTTAAATATACCTACTTTCATTAACTATGCATAAATGCCTCTACATCCTACAGATGAGAGAAAATCGCTCAAGATCTGTTTACAATATGGAAATACACATTCTTAACTATTTCATTAATAGATGCGCATCCAAACTTTCAAAAACATTTCAAAACGTTTTTAACATGTGCCAAAATGTGATGGCGTTCATCCCAACTGTCTTTTGCCTCCACGCTTGCTTGATGCTGACGATGCTCTTGCATCAATTTACTCTTATGAATCCTTCTTCTTCCTAAGGCCTATTTATTTCTGTCAGTCGTAGATTCTGAAACCCGAATCTTCTCGGTGGAGGAATGTCCCTGAAATCTTCCTTGTAGGTCTTCCTATCCCCTTTGATTGTTTCTTCATAACTTTTTTGATATGTTTCTTGTTTTGTTTATTTGGAGCTTGATCCCTTTTCTATCTGATTGTATCCAAGTTTGGACTTGTCATGACTAGGCCTTTGAATGTGGATAATGTCATCCAAAACTTTTCAGTTGTTCTGCATATTTTTATTTTGAAGATCCTTTCTCAATGTGAAAATCTTTGCTTCCAAATTTCCAATGATCCTGTCTCTTTCTTCTAAATTCTCTTCTAGTGCTTCTCCAATTATTTTATATTCTTATATTTGAACCTTCAATTCCATGATGATTTTCTCTAGTTCTTGAGTGTTTTCCTTCTGTTCTAGTTCTTCTTGTAGCTTCTTGTTTTTCCTCTTTTATCTTCGTATAACTTATATGGAAGTCAACAATTATTCTCGGGAGTCAACTTGTGCCTCTTCATATTTTTATTTGGTGTGTTATTTATCAAAGTCTTCTACTTCCATGAATATAAATATTTATGTCTCACTATCACTGACTTCTTATTCATCTGATGAGGAGATGTGTTATTTGGTGCATAAGATTTTCTTGAAAACTTTCTTTGTGGTTCCTTTGATTTTATATGTTTGATTGCTATTTGAGTAATCTTTATCATTCCGCTTTTTTTTCTTATGAGAACATTTGTTAGGAAAATGACCAATACAATCACAATTAAAACAAATCAATGGAATATTACCTTTATATCTATCATTGGTTCCCTTGTTCAATCTCTTGACAAAATTGGCCATCTCTTCATCATCTTCCAAGATGTCAGTGTTGTTGTTATGTTCTTTTTCTTTTTTATTTTCCTTTTGCTTTGACCTTTTGGCTACTTTGAAAGATGCTTCTTTTATATCTGGATTTTCCTGTTCAGTTCTCATTTCATATGCTGTGAAGATTCCATGTAGTTCGTCCATGCTTATTGAGTCTATATATGCTCTTTCTTCTAGTGTTAATATATTAGGATCAAATCCCATAGGAAGAGATCTTAGTACCTTTTGAACAATTACAAATTATTTAATTTCTTCTCTGAATCTTATGATTGCATTTACTATTTCATCGAATCGTAAGAAGTAAGCTGCAGTATTCTCAATTTCCTTCATCTTTAGTTGTTAGAACTGACCTCTGTAAGTTTGAAGCTTTGTTGCTTTGACTTCTGAATCTCCTTCATAACTATTTTGAAGTTTGTTCCGAATATATTTAGTGGATTCACTGTAATATCCCCAAAAATAATTAATTATTAAAGTCTAACTGTACTTCGGAATAAATTTTTGTTTTTGGCAAATTCAAATTTGGAAATTATTTTCCATTTATGGAAAATCCAAATTTTGAATTTGATTATTGTAATTAATTATTTATGATTTTTGGGCAAGGATTTGATTTGCCCAACTAACTTCTTGATTGTGACACATGTAAAAGACAAACCTTTTTATATATTAAATGTTGGAAGAAAAATGGAACAACCAGGTTGAAAACAACTTACCATGACTCCATGAGTGGGGAACATATTTGAGTTTCCTTAGGGCTGATTTTTACAAGTGGCAAATGAGGGATTTGACCACCAGTAGCCCCTGAAAATCAGGGATTTTTAAGGCTGTGAAAATTCCCAAGGAGGGAAGGAAAGACCTAGGCACAAGATGCACATAAATACAACATATGGAGGAGTCAAGATGTTGCTTAGTATGTTGGAGAAATGAAACTACTTGTTGTTATGAACATTGTTTAGTGTGAGGCAAGGGAATTTTTGATCTGTGGAAGAGAAATTTAGAGAAGGAGGATCATTTCAAGTCACCCTTATGGACTCATGCTCAGGGTAGGGAGTGAATGAAGCAAACAAACTAGTTGTTCTATTCTAGGGTTGGGTGGAATGTGGTTGTTCCATTTGTTTCCCAGCATCATATTTAGATATGTACCTAGACTTGTTTTCTTGTTAATATTTCGTTGATTATTAGATGTCAGAAATGAGATAGTTTATGTGATTATTGTTTATACATATATAGATAGTTTTATAGA
>JZKD02S1913211.1:447012-469473 GCA_000966675.3 Picea glauca
ATGTACAAGTTTCATGAGAAATAGATGGAACAAATAACAATCCTCCTTTATGAAAATTTACATATTATGTATGTTTATAATCCATAGACAAATAGTGATTCAATAGTCTACAAATACATGCTATAACAATTGTCATAGTAATTGAATCTTGTTCAGAATGGTGTTTCTTTTACAACCTGTATATTCAATTAAAAATAAATTATAAACAGTCTGTGTAGCCATCAAACCATGGTTCAAATTTATTTCTATGGAGTACCCTAGGGCAAGGACTCCTTTACCACTTATAGATAGAATCTGAGAAGTCTTGTATAAAATTCCAAGATTGGAACTCGAATACTTTTTTCGAACAAGGAGGCTCTCCTTGATTTTTTTTCTTTGAAATGCATAAACCTACAGAGATAAAGGAGTAGGTCTTAGAAAACTATACTATCCTTTAAAATGGAATTTACTTATAAGAATTGAGATAAATAATTACTTATCTTGAACTTGGTGAAGTACAAAATCATCACAGGAACTTGTGTGACAACCATCCACAACCAAAGGGGGAAGGTGGGTCCATAATCCTGCTGATGGGTACCCTCACAAAAACAAAATCAGGGCCCCATCATTAATTGATGAAATCTGAGTATAATGCTATTAAGTACATAATGCAAGCTACAATTTATAACAGAAAGAATTTAAAATACAATTTATAAATCACACATGAATAAAGAAGAATATGCAAGTTATGAATCATAACAGTGATAAAGAAGTTATACAAGTTATAAATTACACAGTGTGAAATAAGTAAAACAAAGCACAGTTGCGTAACCTCGAGAGGGTAAAGCAATGACTTTGCTTACCCAGATCTCAAACTACAACTTACCCAGATTTATAATAACTCACATAGCGCACAGTCGCAGATTCCACAAAGGGTAATGATGCATTTTATTATACACATAGTGTAGTTTTTATGACTTTTACAATGTTGTATAAGTATATGAAATGCAAAGGATTTAAGACGAAAGTCTCACAAGCTTAGTTATGAATTACACATATAGGTAAGAAACCCTTTTTTCATACACAAAGAATAATATTACGAGTATGCACATTGTAAAATCAAGGGAAAATAATTTACAAATTCAAAGTCATTAAGACAAAGTACTAGAAAAGTCATTAAGACAAAGTACTAGAAAAGTACTAGAAAAGTCATTAAGTCATTTCTCTATGTAAACTGAAGTATTTTACATTGTAACTATTTAAACAAAGAGGGAAATTACGAGCAGAGTGAGGTTTATATATGTAATTATGCAATATAAAAATAGAATAGGAATTGACAGATAGAAGGCCAATGTTATGGTACATCTGTATATTAATCCTTGCCTATTAAAAACACAGAAGGTGAAATCATGAATCAAAAGTGAGAAATTGCCCAAATTCATTCTCTTTTACGAATACCGAATGTATTTTCAAAGAAGAAGAAGTATTTATTACTTGTATATATTTTCGCATGGATCTTAGAGGTTAAATCATAAAACACAAGATTTATTATTTTACACACAAAATGTGAATTATGAATTAACCGCAGAAGGAATGAGTGCCATACTTTCTCACGAATCTACACTGTCAATAAAAATTACACAGACTGAATCTATGAATCTCATGGAGGGTCTATCCTATATATATATATATATATATATATATATATATGCATGTAGGGTTAAATCCCAAAATCCTCAGTGGGGTAATACAGAGTGTGACTCCTTTAAACTTTGTATTTGGCTTTCGCCGGGTAACTTTGCAAAAACACACCCAGAATAATTAAAACATTGCTAGACTGAGTTACACGATTTGCAGGGTTCACTCTCTAACATAATGCATATATTTTGGTATTTCCCCACAGTTGAAATAAAAACATTATTACATGCGTGAGTGTTAATTGTTAACAATGTCCCACAATAAGGAAAGTAAATGCAAAAGGGACACTGAAGATTCGAGCCATGCTAGAAAATGGGACAAATATCCATGAAGGCGAGATACCAAGATTTTCTAACACCAACAGTTTCCAAAGTAGTTTTACCCACTAGAATTACATAAAACATGAAGAGAGAGGTTTTGGTATTACCTTGCACAGAGAGGAACCTGACTAGTTTCATTTCCAAAATTGTTTACCAGGGCCGAAAGTATTTTCTCCAATTTCTTAGACACAAGAATGTAGCCACAAGGGTTTGCGCAGAGACCGAAATGCACATATAGCGGAGGAGGGTTTTCGTGAAGCCAAAGGAAACAATGAGCGTAATAACCTCGAACACATTGCAAAACGAGGAGTAATGTGTGATAGGAACACATAGTATTGTAGCCATATGAATAAACAGATATGGCGAGCCCGCATTGGGTGTGATTGCCCAACTGTAAAATACAAGACATACCTATTTTAAATGTCTTAGCCAGTGGTAAATGAAATTACAGATCAATATGACATGCCATTAACATGGCTTCCAAACATATTCAATGCTGGGATATGATATGATTCAGGTAGGGTTAACACTGATAGGTATAAGTTTAGACATGGAATCCTTACAAGATTAGAAGGGTTATGACGTATGGTACATAAAATTCTATGTGGTCATAAATACCCTATAATAGTCTCTTTGTAACGATAACACATGTGTGCATAACAACTAGTTAGTGTGTTAGGACATGAGCTAATGTGGTGGAATGTCTTGTTACAATAATACGATTTGTGGAATAGTGCAAATGTGTATTAATTCATATAACCCATGATACATATATATATGAGAAAGATATATATATAACGAGTAAGGGTTTATTTCGTATGCTAAATCAATAAATTTTGTATATATATGCATAGTGGCACATACTAAGAACTCCATGTGTGGGATTTTTATACATAGGTAAGTGTTAAGATTTCACTTAATGGTTACAAAACTGAATATGCTAAGATTTATATGTATGTGTTGAGACTTTGGTAAAACACTTATATAGGTAAGAATGGTATCCATGTTATGGTAGAGATACCATAGTCACTAAGTAGATACAGTAGGAATTTACAGACATCATTTTTGATAATACAGGTATCGTGAGAAAACTAAACGCTAGTCTATTATTCACAGTTTTTTATGCACTCAAATATTTTAATAAAATGACTTCACTTAGATAAGATAACTATGTTGGTTTCTGTTTTTTTCAATTACAAGGAGGTACATGTCATAATCCAATAGCAACGATAATAGAGTTATTCTTGAACAAGTATTGCAGAGTCAATGAGTTTTAATGCACCTAATAAAAAAAAATATTTTGTAAATTTGGGGTACATTACATATGGTACATCAAAGCTGAAGGCTACAACACTTGGACTTCAGGGAAAGGCCAAATTAGTTTGTTTCATTTTATTTATGTTAGAAGAAAAAGCTAACAAAATTCTTACTGTTACAAACAAATTTTTTATTGGTCTATTGTTATAATGGAAGCATAGAATGAAGAGGAGATTAGACTTGAAAAGAATCCCGATCAAGGACCTCGTAAAGAACCTGGAAAAAATAGTGAAGGAAGTTCATCCACCTATGTTCTAGAAACAATGAGGAACCTTATCATTGAACTGCAAGTATTCAAGGAAAATAATGAGAAACTGAAAAAGACACACGAAGACCAGCAGGAAATAAATGGTGTATTGATGCGCAGCATAGTAACAAAGAAGAGTCTAAAAGACAATGAAAAGGAGGAGGAATTCAACAAAATAGCCTCAAAAAATTATGTTCATGAAACGAAAACGAGAACGGTTCTTCCGATGACACAGAAGTGGTAGAAGACAAAACAACTACATGAAAAAAACAAAAACATGTGGATCACTTGGAAGGTGAATTCAAGAAGATCAAACCATCCACCTTTGACGAAGAATCCAGATGGGTGATGAGGTTGAAGCATGGATACTGGATATAAATAAATACTTCCATATTTATAATTATTCTAGTAACATGAAAGTTCGAATGACCATTTATAACCTGAAGGGAAAAGTGAGTATCTAGTGGCAAGACCTGAAGTTGGCCAAGGGATTAAAAGAGAAACAAATGGAATGGTCAGATTTCAAGAAATACTTCAAGAAACAATATTTATTAGAAATCTATTACGAAATAAATACTAAGCAATTTTATGAGATAAGGATCAATCAAATGACCATGAACAATCAGATAAATAAATTTCTTGAATTATTGAGATTTCTTCCATACATCAAGGATGAAAAAGTAAAAATACAACGATTCTTAAGCTGTCTGCCACAGTCATACATGGACATAATTGAATTCGACAATCCCAAAAATTTAAGCGAAGCATTTAGAAAGGATCAGATGTGCTATGATCAGTACAAACAGAGGTCTGAAATTCCCAAGGCATGGAAGGATAAGAAACAAGACAAAATGAATCAACAGAAGAAAGGATTCCAACGAGCCCCTTTCCGGAATATGGCAAAGAACTTCCAAAGAAAATGTTTTCTTTTTAACAACCAGAATTCCCAAGGGGGAGGTAGACCAGTTAATATGGGAGTCAAGAAAGTTGGGGACAACCTCAGAGAACCATTAAAGTGTTGGGAGTGTGGAGAACCTCAGTTGAGGAGGAACTATCCACGTTTAACTTTCACAGTAAGGACCATGGTCCATAACCTGCAAGAAGCCTCTATTATAGGAGATGTGGGTAGAAACATGCACATACTTAATGCAACTGTAGATGACAGACAAGTTGATCATCAATCTACTATTGTGGAGGTTGAAGGTAAAGTTAATGATAATCGTATTTCTATTCTAATTGACCCAGGAGCTAGTCTAAGTTATGTTACTCCTATTTTAGTTGATTTAAAAAAGCTCAAGAAAGTAAAGAATGCTAAGTCTTGGTTAGTACAATTAGCAATAAGAACTAAGAGAAAAGTATCAGATTTCATTTCTGAATGTGAACTCAGTTTAGATGGCCAAAATAAAAAGTTAAATTTGAATATTTTACCTTTGGGATCTTACGATATAATCATTGGAATGGATTGGTTAGAGAAACGTAAAGTAATTTTGATCTATTACGAAAAGTCACTTACTTACAGAGATGAAAACAACATAGTTAGGACAATACAAGGCATCATAAAACCAGTCTTAGTTAGGAAGATTTCAACCATGCAGTTTAAGAAATACATGAATAAAGGTTGTCAAATTTATGCTACTCAAGTAACTAATCTGTTAGAAAAGGAAGATAAACCTAGTATAGAAGACTTTATAGTCTTGCACGGGTTTAGAGATGCATTTGTGGACGAAATACCAGAACTGCCTCCAAGAAGAGAGGTAGATTTCTCTATCGATCTACTTCCTGAATCTGCCCTGATATCTAAGGCACCCTATAGGATGAGTTTACCTAAATTAACAGAGCTAAAAATTCAGCTACAAGAACTGTTGGACAAGGAATATATCAGACCAAGTCTCTTGCTTTGGGGAGCACCAGTCCTTTTTGTTAAAAAGTAGGAGGAAACTTTAAGATTATGTATTGATTATCGATAGTTAAACAAGATGATGACTAAGAATAAGTATCCTCTACCTAGAATTGATGACCTGTTTGACCAAGTGGGAGGATAAAATATTTTCTCTAAGTTAGATTTAATGTCTGGTTATAACCAAGTCAGAATAAGGGATAAAGATATAAATAAAACAACTTTTAGAACAATATATGGACACTATGAGTTTGTCGTAATTTTGTTTGGTCTTACTAACACACCAACAACCTTTATGTGTTTGTTGAATAGTATATTCAGTCAATATTTGGATAAATTTGTTTCGGTATTTATCGATGACATTTTAGTTTATTCGAAAATGAAAGAATAACATGAAGAACATATGAAAATAGTATTGCAGACCTTAAGGAATCACAAGTTGTATGCAAAATTTGACAAATGTGACTTCTACCAAATAATAATACAGTACCTAGGACATGTAATATCTGAAGAAGGTATTGCAGTTGACCCAAAGAAGATAAGAGCCATTATGGAATGGCCTATCCCTAAGTATGTAGATGACATCAGATCATTTATGGGAATTATCTGTTACTACACCCAGATTTATCGAAGGATTCTCTAAGATCGCATACCCAATTACATCTCTATAGAAAAAGGGAATAAGGTTTACTTGGTAAGAAAAATGTCAAAACATATTTAATAAGCTAAAGAAGTTTTGTTAACTACGAAACCTATTTTAAGGGTAGCAGACCCGGGTAAAGACTTTACAGTTTGAGTAGATGAAAGAAAAGAAGGCTTAGGAGGTGTCCTAACTCAATAGGGGCACGTTGTCTGTTACGAATAACATAAAATAAAAGAACATGAATAGAACTATGTCACACGTGACTTGGAATTAGTAGTTGTAATTCATGCACTAAAAATGTGGTGACATTATTTAATGGGAAGGAAATTTATGTTGCTAACCGATAACATTGGTGTGAAATTCTTATTCAGTCAACCAGATCTTAACGCAAGGCAAGCGAGGTGGCTGGCCTTCTTGAGTGAATTTGATTTCTAGCTAAGACACATCAAAGGAAAATAAAACAAATTTGGAGATTCCTTAAGCCAAAGGACTAATGGATTTTTTGAGATAAGTATTAGCAAAGCAGAAAATGACATTGAACAAAGAATTAAATCTGCAAGAATGACCCAAAATACATCAAAACAGTAACATATTTACAAAGAAATCTAGAACAATTGGACAAAACAAATCTGAGTTTGGATAAAATTTGACTGCTAAGGTTCACAAATAGGATGTACATACCAAATTTGTCTGATTTAAAGTTAACAATTCTAGAAGAATTGCACAAAAAGCCATACGCTGGTCATCCAAGATACCAGAAAATGGTAACAACTTTGAGAAAATTGTTTTATTGGCGTAACATGAAAGGTGAGACAACTGAATACTTATCTAAATGCCTAGTTTGTTAACAGGTGAAGGGTGAACATCACCATCCAACCGACTTTCTACAACCCCTGCCTATACCAGAATTGAAGTGGGAGATTATCTCACTGAACTTCATCACAGGTTTTCCTAAAACTCAAAAGAAGAATGATTCAATTATGGTAGTGATTAATAAACTTAGTAAGTCTACACATTTTATACCTGTGAAATCTACTTATAAAGAAATTAACATCGCTGAAATATTTATGAAGGAAATATTTAGATTGCATGGAATTCCTAAAATGGTGATTTTGGATAGAGATGTAAAATTTACGTCAACGTTTTGGAAAGAATTGTTTGGAGGGTTGGATACTAAGATGAATTTCATCATAAGATACCATCTACAAATTGATGGGAAAACTGAACAAACAAATCAGATTTTGGAAGACATGTTACGAATGTACGTAAGAACAAAACCAACTAAGTGGGAGGAATACCTACACTTAGTGGAATTTGCTTACAATAATGGTTATCATATGTCATCTAAGATGAGTCCCTTTGAAGCATTGTATGAAAGAAAATGTACAACTCCGATTAGTTAGGATAATCTTGTTGAAAAAATTATGATGGTACCAAAAATGCTCCAGTAAATGGAGAGAATGGTAAGAAAGGAACAACATAATATAAAAGAGACACAAGACATACATATAATCTACACATATTTGAAAAGGAGACACCAATAATTTCAAGTTGGGGACCATGTATATTTGAAATTCAAAGCAAGGAGAAGGTCTCTAAAGCTAGGAAACTATTCAAAGTTGGTGCCCAAGTTTTGTGGCCCTTTCAAGATATTGGCTCGAATTGGACCCATGGCATATCAACTTGCACATCCTGCAAATTTAAAATTTCATATTGTTTTTCATGTTTCTTTGTTGAAAAAGTATATTCATGATTCTACTCACATCATTTATTGGAACATGGGGCAGGTGGAACCAGAAGGTGAGTTCCAAGTGGAACCTCTACGCATACTAGACATGAAAGAAACAATACTACGGAACAAAGCCATTGCCCATGTAAAAGTGAAATGGAAGCACTTTAGTCTTGAAGAGGCAACTTGGGAATTGGAGGAAGATTTGTAGAAATCTTATCCAACCCTATTCCGAGAGAGGAATGAACACTGAGGACAATGTTGTACTTAAGGGGGAGAGGATGTAATATCCCCAAAAATAATTAATTATTAAAGTCTAAGTGTACTTGGGAATAAATTTATGATTTTTGACAAATTTGAATTTGGAAATTATTTTCCATTTATGGCAAATCCGAATTTCGAATTTGATTATTGTAATTAATTATTTATGACTGTTGGGAAAGGATGATTTTCCCAACTAACTTTCTGATTGTGACACATGTAAAAGAGAAACCTTTTTATATATTAAATGATGGAAGAAAAATGGAACAGCCAGGTTGAAAACAACTGACCATGACTCCATGAGTGGGGAAGATATTTGAGTTGCCTCAGGGATGATTTTTACAAGTGTCAAATGAGGGATTTGAGCACTAGTAGCCCCTGAAAATTAGGGATTTGTAAATATTTGAAAATTCCCAAGGAGGGAAGGAAATATTTAGGAACAAGATGCACATAAATACAACATATGGAGGAGGTAGGACATTTCTTTGTATGTTGGAGAAAGGAAAATACTTGCTGTTATGAACATTGTTTAATGTGAGGCAAGGGAATTTCTGATCTGTGGAAGAGAACTGTAGCAAAGGAGGATCATTTAAATTCTTCCTTATCGACTCATGGTCAGGCTAGGAAGTGAACAGAGCGAGTAAACTGGTTGTTCTGTTCTACGGTTGGGTGGAACATGGTTGTTCCATTTGTGTCCGAGCATCATATTCAGATATGTACCTAGACCTATTTTCTTGTTAATATTCTGCTGATTATTAGATGTCAGAAATGAGATAGTTTATGTGATGATTGTTTATACATATATTCATAGTTGTACAGATATATACATATGTGTAATCATGCATAAGGAAAAACAAAAATATTGTTGTAGGTCCGTAAAGATCATTTAGTAGGATTATACTTGTACATATATAATTGTGTCTATATATATATATATATATATATATATATATATATATATATATATTCAAGATTCAAAAAAATAGAACTACTATTGTATTTATAATAACCATTGAATTGGATGTAGATATATATGCAAAACTATTGTTTCAGATTCTGTACAAGTTTCATGAGAAATAGATGGAACAACTAGCAGTCCTCCTTTATGAAAATTTACATATTTTGTATGTTTATAATTCATAGACAAATAGTGATTCAACAGTCTACAAATACATATGACATCAACTATTATAGTAATTGAATCTTGTTCAGAATGGTGTTTCTTTTACAACCTGTATATTCAATTAAAAATAAATTACAAACATTTTGTGTAGCCATGGAACCATGGTTCTAATTTATTGAGTACCCTAGGGAAAGGACTCCTTTACCACTGATAAACAAAATCTGAGAAGTTTTGTATAAAATTCCAAGATCAGAACTCGACTACCTTTTTAGAACAAAGAGGCTCTCCTTGATTCGTTTCCTTCGAACTGCATAAACCTGCAGAGATAAAGGGGTAGGGTTTAGCAAATTATACTATCCATTAAAATGGAATTTACTTATAATCACTGAGATAAATAATTACACATATTGAACTCGATGAAGTACAAATTCGCCATGGGAACTTGTGCGATGACCATCCACGACCAAAGGGGGGAGTTGGGTCCATAATGTCGTTGATGGGTACCCTTGCAAAAATAAAATCAGGGCCCCATCATTAATTGTTGAAATCTAAGTATAATGATTTTAAGTACAGATTGCAAGATATGATTTATAATAGAAAGAATTTAAAATACAATTTATAAATCACCGAGGAATACATAAGAATATGCAAGTTATGAATCATAACATTGATAAAGAAGTTATACGAGTTATAAATTGCATAGTGTGAAATAAGTAAAACATAGCACAATTGCATAACCTCGAGAGGGTAAAGCAATGCCTTTGCTTACCTATATATCAAACTACAACTTACATATATTTATAATAACTCACATAGCGTAGTGTCGCAGATTCAACAAAGGGTAACAATGCCTTTTATTATACACAAAGTGTAGGTTTTATGACTTTTATAGTGTTGTATAAGTATATGAAACACAAAGGATTTAAGCTGAAAGTCTCACAGGATTAGTTATGAATTTCACATATAGGTAAGAAACCCTTTTTGCATACACAGAGAATAATATTATGAGTATGCACATTGTAAAATCAAGGAAAAATAATTTACAAATTCAAAGGCATTAAGATAGAGTACGAGAAAGGTTCTACTTTACTTCTCTATGTAAACTGAAGTAATTTACATTGTAACTATTTCAACAAAGAGGGAAATTAAGAGTGGAGTGAGGTTTATATATGTAATTATTCCATATAAAAATACCATATGAATTGACGGATAAAAGGCCGATGTTATGGTACATTTGTATATTAGTCGTTGCCTATTCAAAACAGAGAAGGTGAAATCATGAATCAGAAGGGGGAAATCACCCAAATTCATTCTCTTTTACGAATACCAAATGTATTTTCCAAGCAGAAGAAGTATTCATTACCTATATATATTTCTGTATGGAGCTTAGAGGTTAAATAATAAAACATAAGATTTATTATTTTACACACAAAATGCGAATTGCGAATTAACCCTAGAAGGAATGACTGCCATACTTTCTCACGAAGCTACATAGTCAATAAAAATTACATAGACCGAATCTATGAATCTCATGGAGGGTCTATCCTATATATATATATGTGTGTGTGTGTGTGTTTGTGTGTGTGTTTTTATATATTCATGTAGGGTTAAATCCCAAAATCCTTAGTGAGGTAATACCGAGCATGGCTCTTTTAAACTGTGTATTTAGATTTCGTAGGGTAACTTTGCAAAAACACACCCAGATTAATTAAAACATTGCTAGACTGAGTTACAATATTTGCAGGGTTAACTCTATAACACAACGCATATATTTTGGGATTTTCCCACAGTTAAAAGAAAAACATTATTACATGTGTGACTGTTAACTATTAAAAATGTCCCACAATAAGGCAAGTAAATGCAAAAGGGACACTGAAGATTCGAGCCATGGTAGAAACAGAGAGAAATATCCATGAAGGCGAGATACCAAGATTTTATAACACCAACAGTTTCCAAAGTAGTTTTACCCACGCAAATTACAGAAAACATGAAGAGAGAGGTTTGGGTATACCTTGCACAGAGAGGAGTCTGACTAGTTTCATTTCCAAAATCGTTTACCATGGCTGAAAGTATTTTTTCCAAGATGTCGGACACAAGAATGGAGCCAGAAGGGTTTGCGTAGAGACCAAAATGCACACAGAGGAGAGGAGGGTTTTGGTGACTCCAAAGGAAGAAATGAGTAGAATAACCTCGAACACATTACAAAACGAGGAGTAATGTGTGACAGGAACACATAGTACTGTAGCCATGTGAATAAACGGATATGACGAGCCCGCATTGGGCGCAACTGCCCAAGTGTCCAGTATGAGATAGACCTATTTTAAATGTATTAGCCAGTGGTAAATGCAATTACAGATCGATATGACCTGCCATTAACATGCCTTCCAAACATATTCAATGTTGGGATATGATATGAGTCGGGTAGGGTTAACACTGATAGGTATAGGTTTATATGTGGCATCCTTACAGGACTATTTGCATTATGGCATATGATACGCCAAATTATGTGTGTTCATAAAGACCCTATAACAGTCCCTTTGTAACGATAACACATATGCACATAACAACTAGTTAGTGTGTTAGGGCATGAGCTAAAATGTGGTGGAATGTCTTGTTACAATAATACAATTTGTGGAATAGTGCAAATGTGTATTAGTTCATATAACCCATGGTATATATATATATTTGAGAAAGATATATATATAACAAGTAAAGGTTTATTTTGTATGCTAAATCAATCAATTTTAAATATATATATGCATAGTGGTACATACTAAGAACTCCATGTGTGGGATTTATATACATAGGTAAGTGTTAAGATTTCACTTAATGGTTACAAAACTGAATATGCTAAGATTTCTATATATATGTTGAGACTTTGGTAAAACACTTATATAGGTAATAATGGTATCCATGTTATGGTAGGGATACCATAGTCACTAAGTAGATACAGTAAGAATTTACATACATCAATTTTTATAATACACGTATCATGAGTAGACTAAACACTAGTCTATTATTCACATATTTTTATGCACTCAAATATTTTAATAAAACGACTTCACTTAGATAAGATAACTATCTTGTTTTTTTTTGTTTCCAATTACAAGGAGTTACATGTTGTAATCCAATAGAGACGATAATAGAGTTATGCTTGAACAAGTATTGCAGAGTGAATGAGTTTTAATGCACCTAATAATTTTTTATTTTTTTTGTAAATTTGGGGTACATTACATTTATAATTAATAACTTTGGTGTATACTGATTTGCCAAGACCATTCAGAAGTGCATTTGTGGCTTTGGAATTATTTTCACCGAGTTTCATTTATGTTTCACTTGTTGGCGGAACTACTAGTTTATTTTATCCATCTACTACAGATTGTCAAATTTCAAATCCCCGTGCCTGTATATATGTCTTCATCCTTCTACTTCAGAATGCATACTTTTGTCCATCAAACTGTGGTATTCCATGTGTGTACATTTTTTTTGTCTCCAGGTTCTACCTTTCAGTGGTTAAACTGATTCTTGAAGGCACTTTCTCTGATACCAATTGTTGGATTACTAAGAGGAGGGGTGAATCAATAATAGAGAAAATATCCTTTTTAACCACAAAATGCAAGTGTTATATCAATGTATCATTATCATCCAATAATTGCAGAGTAAATAAGCAATGAACAAATTAGCAATCATACACATACACAATACACTAATGTTTTTATGTGGAAACCCAAAGAGGGAGAAAAAAACAGAATTGTGTTTCTTATATGTCTTTAAGAATTACATTCATTGGAAGCACCAACTTCCTTTGTTTTCCAGCTACAACTAGAAGGAGGCTCCAACCCCCTAATTTCTTAGGCTACAACCTAAGGGAGGATCCAACTTCCAATTTATATGGATACAACTAGGGGAAGGCTACCATTTTCATCAAACTTTAACAACACAAGACTACCATTTTCCTCAAACTTTACTTTAGTCTCACATGACTAATTTTGGATTAGTCAACAACCCTAACTTGAAATAATCATAACTATGTACCTGTAATGAATAAAGATCTAAAAATGGTACATAATTTTCTTCAGTGTCTTTTATGCAATTCCTCCATACTTCACTACTTGGAACCTCCCAAAAAATTAGTTATAGAAAAAATGACATACCTTGTTGAATTCTGGCTTATTCTAGAGAGAGAACTTGTAGAGCATGCCCCGCACAAAATATTTTTTGTATGGATTTGAAAATTGTACAGATAATACTATAGACTGTAATATAACCAATGCATTTGGTCTTAATTAATTTGGATCTATTATGAAGAAGTTATGAGGTTTTTACCCAAAACACGTGTTTTAGACTAGTTTCATGACTAGCCACAAACCCTATTTTCCACGGCGTGTAACTACAAAAATAAAACGACCCACAAGATGAAATTTGTATCACGAATACTTGGATATGTTTCCTCAATGGCCTCTCAATTTCATGATATGAATCATTCTATAAAAAACATTATTTCAAAAATGGTGAGATGACCTGTAAATAACATACCTTAGAAAGCATTATCAAAAGAATTTATCCTCCCTTGAATTTTGTCCTTCTTTACTTCACCTCCCCTCTGGAAGTCAACTTAGATATCCTTTTTTACCTCAGTCACCTGTAGATATTCAATATTCTCAAGTGTGATTAAAATGAGAGATCCTTGCCTCTTATTTATACTTTCATGTAGCTTCCTTAAGGGGTTACCATTTAACCATCTTAACCCACTTTCCTTATTTTAGGGTTAACTTCTAACCACTTGTCAACTTAGTAATTTATCCATTAAATTTATTATTTAAATAAAAATTTTTGTATTCAGTTTTAATTATAGTATACTCATCACTTCACTTTATTATTTACCTTCTAAAATATCTTAAACCACTTTAACTACTTTGACCTTTTGGGGCTTCTAGATGACTCATGAGGGTTCTCAAACTTCACATGGACATAACTCTTTAACCTTGAAGAGTTATGTGACATTCTACATACCACTCGAAATGGCATGACATGTACTATCCATCTAGAATATTCTTACCTACAAATATATCAAAACTCATCCCATTATCCATCAAACAAACATGGGTCCATTACCCAAACCTTTCTCCAACTTCACATGGTCATAACTCTCTAACCATGAGGAGTTATGTGACATTCCACATACCACCAGAAATGCCATGACACATAATATCCATTTGTAATAGTCTTACCTACAAATATATCAAAACTCATACAATTATCCATCAAACAAACTTGGGTCCATTATCCAAACCATTGTGCTACTAGAATTCACTACCAGACTTTCTTCAAGGGTTGACATCAATGACAACGAACCCAATTAATCAACAGGATGTAGATGAAAAATTTGTCACTTGATACATATAATAAAACTATATCTTATCCTCCCAATATTCAATTTTTTGATAAAATCTACATGATACCAGTATTGGCTATGCCTCCTATTCAAACCTTTCTAAACAAATTCCTTCATTTGATCAACTTTGTAATTTAGAATTTATTCATTTTTCATACATAATAGAAAAAATATCCAAATAATCACTACAAAAACTATGATCTGAGATCTAATAAAATGAGGGAATTTTTCTGCTTCTACATACTATTTGATTGTTTTTCAGTAGTCTATATATGATATTGATACTAGAAGGCCAAAACCAAAACAACATAGAACTAAGAATTATGGTTTATTACTTGGACATGACTTCCACCTGAAAGTTCTGGCCTTCAAACCATCATAATCCTTCATTCTCCTTCCCTATGCCTTTCAGTCACTTGATGTCCAACTTGAAGAGAAGGTAATCAATTATAACTTATTCATTTGCAGCTATATTATCCCATGCTCATGTTGGTTGTGATTGTTGGTTCCCCCTCTTGCCCAAGTTCTGAAGCAGAGTTGTCATTCACATCATTCAATTGGATGATCTTACTAATCTTTTCACACATCTATAGCATGGTAGTGTCCATATTTCTATCCATATGAAAAAATATATTCCTCTTCATGTTCTTATTGTTGAATTTCTTCTTGATGATACAAGCCATAATCTCTATAAGTAACAATTCATTGCATAAGTATGAAATTTCTTAGGAAACATAAATCTATTATTACATGGAAAACATATTAGTTTTTAATGTAATATGAGAAAATATATTATGTTGGTGATCCATCTATGCTCTAACCAATTTATGACCAATGGAATATACCAGTATTCAACAAAGAAACTAGTGTGGAACATGAGTAGACTGTTGACCAATCCTTCAAGATCTTTGTAAATTTAGTTAACTAGAGGGTAACTAGAGAGCAATTTTGGTAGTTTAACTGTCTGAGACATCTAACTGTTTCATAACTAATTTTTATTCCCATATATATATATATATATATATATATATATATATATATATATATAATTCATTGTGTTAATGAATAATATATCGAATCATGGATTTTTTTCATGGTCCTGGTACAGTGGTATCAAAGCCATAGTTGAGTGAATTAAAAAAATAAATCCATGTTCTAGTTTGTTTGTAGGAAAATTCCCTGTTCATTGATTGTGTGAATTAGTTAATTTTGTTTTCTATGTGAAAGGTTGAGACCATCACATCATCAAACAAATCCAATATACATTTATGATTTCACATGATGGAATGGAATGATCAAATGGTAAATTGTATTCACCGTTGATTTAATTCAAAATTAGCGGTTTAATCCCATTTACAAGGGATAATACATAGTTTTTATGAGGTTCAAACCACAGTGGTTTAAAGTCCATTACACACAAAGTAAGATTTGAACTTGATTATATAGTCAATTAAAATGCATTTCTTAATTTCAATAGTGGGAATTGTGCTTTCTGGTAAGGAAAATTATCAGGAGTGGTTCGGAAAAATGATTTTTTTATTATTATTTTTAATGACATCTTGGATGATATTTGTGAATCAAAAGATGAAATAAAATATGATAGTTAGTTAGAGGAACCTACAGACGATAAGGAGATTGAATTATGGAACATTAAAGACAAAAATACGTATTCTCTAATTTCCTCCTCTATCAGTGAAGAGGTAAGCAAGAATATAATTTCCTATAAAACTTATTTTTCATCTTAAAGAAACTCAAATATATTTATGATTGTCATTCATAAATTGAAATTGTTCAACTCTTAATGAAGTTATTAAATTTAGAGATGAAGGATAATGATCCAATGAAGCTAGCATAAAAAATTATAGATCTCTATCATGATATGGAAGCCACTTGTGTAAAGGTTGATTTGCGACTCACTTCTTTCATTAAAGCTCTTTACCCTACCTATTCACACTATATTGAATCTCTTCAACCTAGTGAAAAGATGAAATACATGACCTTTTATAAACTTGTAGATAAAATTGTAGAGAGAGAAAAATCCTTTGGGTGGAAGGAGTCACTTCCCAATGATGAGAGTCTGTGTCTTGCACATCAAGGGAAGAATTTTAATGATGAAGCTACTAGACATGAAACTAGAAGCATAGGTCGTGGTAGAAAACAATTTATATCTAGGGGGGTGAAAGTTATCAAGGTGACAGACAACATTATCAACAAGAACATCACCATAAAGACAAGCAATCTATACAATGCTATAGATGTGGAAAAGTGGGTCATACTTCCAATCATTACGAAACTCCTTGGAAAAAGACTCGTTACAAGAAAGAGAAAAGAAAATACAAAGATAAGAAATGACCAGACAAAGGTAGCCCACATGAATTTGCACATTATGTTGTAGCACATTGTAATATTGGCATTGAAGAAGTTTTTAGTACATCATTTTCTTCTTGGAATGACTCTTGGTTGTTAGATACTAGAGCCAAATTCCATATGACATTTAGAAAATACTTCTTTGAGACATTTAATGATCAAATTCATGGAGTAGTTTACTTTGTAGACAATTCTCAGTTAAAGCCTTTAGGAATTGTATCAATTAGACTTAAATTACCAGAATTTGTTGATTATATACTCATGTTAGCGTCGGAAGTCACTCCTAGATTGCTTGTAGGAGAAGATCCCGATGCCCATCAGTTTTTATGTCACGGTTTGATAAATGGGCGATCAAATGGGTAGAGACTCGAGGAGATATCACTCTAACTCGGGGACTATATATGGTACGCAAAGAACAAAGGAGGTTTGGAATCCTAACTTCAACCAGTGGGTTGATTAAAATATGAGCAGGTGGAATACTTAGTAATAAAGGTGAACAAACAACTCTGGGCAACAGGCTTACAACGGTTTGTAGGGGAAAAACTATGAACGCAGGATCCTCCTGGTTCAAGGCTTTAAGAAACTGAATAGAAGACTTGACTGGATCCTTCAATTCCAAGTCATTCAGCATTAAGGAAATTACAGGAACTGATTAGAGACTCTGTAACTATTACAGTGATCCATTACAACATCATCCATTAACAGCTACAACTCGACTGGATCCTCCAATTCTGAGCTTCTCTAACACAGTATAACAAAGATGTGAAGAAACTAGCATTCATAAGGAAAGAAGTCTCTGAAGTCTAGAAATAACCAGAAAACAATGCTTCATTAAAAGTTTACAACTGGGAGCTCTGCTCAACCATCGATACCCCCCAAAATGGCAGAAATGCCTACATATACTTGGAACTGACTCAGGCGTTGAAGGTGCGATCATATCATGAATTCAATGCTTGACATTGAGGAGCTTCTCTATTAGGCTACGCATGCAGACGTTGGGCAGAATGCCCATGCAGTCGTCTATTAGAAGCGATCTTTGTCAGGAGGAATTGACAACCTGTCTCTGTACACGCTCCTTTCTAACCTTCTATTTAAGGAAGGAGATGATGTATCACCCACCTTCCTCATTTTCATTAACTGATTCATCGGGACCTGAGAAGCTCTGGTCAAATATTCATTTGGGAGATGTGGTAGCCTACCTTTGGCTATCTGCTGCTTTGCTAGATTTCTGCAAGGGGGCTCGGCTGGCCAATGTGGATGGAGCTGACAAGGCTGAGGTGATGGGCATGGCAGACAGGATATTGGGTATGCGTGGGCTCTTAGGAGCTAAAGGTGTATATGCGATGTGGCATAAGAAGGTGACGTGGGGACAACAAAGGATATTCGGTGACCGAACAAGGTGGGGGGAAATAAGCTGAGGCGGAGGTGGCTAAGAGTGCACGATAATGAAATGGAGGATACGTGTCATCAGGGTCTGAGAGGAAGAATGACAAACATAAACGCCCCTCCCTTAGGCCTCCTTCTCGCTAACCAGGTGCCAAATCCGTGGGCCTGATTCTGGGTGCTATTGGAAATTCAGGGTTCGTATCTTCAAAGTGCAAGAAATAAGGGGTGCCATCTTCCCGAAATCTAATATCCGATATGCGATGGGCTCCACCTCTATGAGCTAGCCCCTACCGGCTAGAACACGATCCATATGAACTGTCTTTGTGTGACCATAGCCAAATCCTCCATCGAAGGTTCAGCGTTCACGATGACACAATGTTTGTATCCACGAGACTCGCGATTTCCGATTACCGATGCGCCTTTAGTGCTAGCCCTTTGACTAGGCCCTGGTCCAAGTGACCACTACCATATGCCTTTTGACCCTACTCTCCATTGGGGTTTCATGGTTCGCACTTTTTAAGTGCATGAATCAGTCGTCCCCAAGATCTTCAATATCCCAATGGCTTCAAGTTACCCGATGGGCGCTTCCCTGTCGGGACTTTCCTACTGACGCCGATCTCCCACCACACATCCTTTCCTAGATGGACGATATAAATCTCTTTCATTGCTTCTCATGTCCATGATCAGGCTTGCTTGCTTGACTCGGGCCCCAAACAGATTTCTCCTGTGTGTTGCGCTTGGGCACTTATCGCGCAATCCTGCAGACCTATGTACCTTTGTTCCCCGATACCACAATTGTTGCTAACATTAGGCTCCATGGGGGATAGAGTTGTCCTTGTGATGCTCTAAGGACTCATTTTGCAGTTCCAGTGCCTTTCTGTTGGGCTATGGAATCACTTACTAAGCCGAAACAAAAGTAAAAACAAAGAACAAAAAAGGCAATATTTACAAAACATAGGAGCCACTGGAGGCTCAGACAAAATATTTTTTAATAAAGTGCCCATTTGCTAGGCTGCTGAAAACTTCTTCGCCTTCCAAACCTCGCAACCTGTACATGTTATTTGAGAAAATCTTAGAGATTCTGAAAGGCCCAATCCACAGGGCTTCAAATTTGTTGTGTTTACCCTTATCTTGTTTAGGAGCATCCCATTTCAGCACCAGGTCTCCTATCTGGAACCGCTCCTTCTTGGCCTTCCTATCGAAGAACTACTTGATCTTTTGTTGATGGTCCTGAATCCTATCCACTGTCTTCTCCCTAGCCTGCTGGACCTCTACTAACTGATGAATCCTTTTGATCATGTCATTGGGATCTTCTTGATAATCTTGGAAGAACTTCGCTACGGGAATGGCCAGCTGAGAAGGGAAGACAGCTTCGGCTCCGTATACTAACTGGAAAGGGGAGAGACTTATAGATCTCTTTGTAGTCACCCGATCAGCCCATAGGGAGAATTTCAACTTTGAACTCCAAGCCCTTTTTTTGTCTTCCAACAACCTTTTGATGATCCTTATCAGGCTTTTCTTGGAGGATTCTGCTAGACCGTTTCCCTATGGATAATATGGGGTGGAGTGAATCAATTTTATCCCGAACTGTTTGCAGAACTTGGCTAGTGGTTCAGCCCCAAAAGCAGTTGCATTATCAGTGACAATCTTATTTGGGCAGTCGAACCTTGTGATGAGATCCTCCAAAAATCCAATGATTACCTTGTGGGAAGCACTCCTGGTGGGGATAACTTCAATCCACTTGTTAAAGAAATCTGTAGTAGTCAGGATCCACCTGTGTTGCCCACTGGAGGCAGGGTGAATTTCTCCAATGAAATATAGGCCCCACTACTAGAAAGGCCCTGAAACCACCACCAGATTTAACGGCAGAGACCTGAGTTGCTGCTTTCCTGCAATTTTTTTACATTTGATGCAAGCTCTTACCCTTTTGCAGACATCAGTGAACACGGTAGGCCAGTAATATCCAACCCTGAGGATTTTGTGGGCTATGGCTCTCCAGAAATGGTTCCCTCCACATAGGCCACTGTGAAATTTAGTCACGATCATCTCGGCCTCTGGTGGACTCATGAATTTTAAAATCACCCCCAGGGGGTCTTTCCAATATAATGCTTGATCGATCAGGTAGTACCTGACTGTTTTGAGATTTAGAGCTCTTGCTTTGCTTCTTTGCAGGCCGTATTGAGGCCGCAACTCCTATAGAAAGTGTATTACATCCTTATAACAAGGACATCGAGCCAATGGGGGCTCCCTTTGATGGTCTACGTCAGGCAGTCAATCCTGCCGAATTCCTGAGCATTTGTTGATGAAACTTATCCCCAAATCTTGGAAATTTTCCTCAGCCAACATCTTGGCTAAACCTTGACCTTTGATCAATTTGGTGGGTCTTATTTCCAGGTCGAATTCCCGAATTTTGGCTATCCATTTAATCCTTCTCCCGTCTATGTCAGGCTGAATAAGAATGTCTTTAACAGCAGCCGAGGGGACATAGGAGATGATTTTTTACTGCAGGACATAGGTTCTAAAATCTTTGAGAGATTTTACCAGAGCATAGGATTTCTTCTCCATAGTGTCATACCTGACTTCGACGTCCCTCAATGCTCGGCTGAAATAAGCAATAGGCTGCTCTAGCCCAATGTTGTTTTTCTATAATAGAACAACAACCACTGTATCAGGTGAGGAAAAGGAGAAGATAAGGAAATCCTTTGAGTAGTCGAGACTGATGAGAACAGGAGCTTCAGTTAGGGCCTTCTTGATTCATTCAAAGGAATATTGCGATTGAGGGGTCCACCTTACTTCATTCTCTTTCTTCAACATGGTTTTTATAAGCTTTACCCCCTCAGCAAAGTTAGGCACAAACCTCCTCAGGAAATTAATTTTACCGAGGAAAGATTGGACCTCCTTCCTGGACCTCGGGATTGATAAGGCTTGTATCGCCTCAACTCTTTTGGGGTCAATTCTGACTCCTTCTGCTGATACTATGTGGCCTAGTAACTTTCCCTCCTACATGGCGAACATATATTTCTTCGGGTTTAATGAAATGCCAAACTTTCTGCATTTTAGGAAAACTTTCCTGAGATGACAATAGTGCTCTTTATCAGAATTTGAAAACACTGTGATGTCATCCAAGTAAATGAACACGAATTTATCCTTTTCCTCGATGAAATCTATATCCATGGCGCGCTGGAAAGTCGCCCCTGCATTCATTAATCCAAACGACATTTTGGCATACATGAATGTGCCCCATGGAGTGGTGAACGCTCTCTTTTCCATGTCCTCAGGCAGAACAGAGACTTGATTATAGCCAGAGAAACCATCAATCATGGACATCCTGGAAGCTCCTATTACCCTCTACAGTATATGTTCCATCTTTGGTAAAGGGTAATTATCTTTTCGTGAGCTCCTGTTCAGGTTTCTAAAGTCTACACAGAGCCGGATCTCTCCATTCTATTTCCTTACTGGCACCAAGTTGGCCACCCACTTTGAATATCTCAGTGGTACAATGATCTGAGCTTGAAGCATCTTCTTCACTTCCCTCTCCATGATAGGAAGCAGCATATGATTGATCTGCCTCAGCTTCTGCCTAAATGGTTTTGCATCTTCTTTTAATGGGATTTTATGCTCGATGACAGAAATGTCATATGTTTTGAGGTCTTCGTATGTCTAGGCGAAAACATCTGCAAATTCCCTCAAAATTCTAATGTATTCAGACCTCTGCTCCTTTGTCAGACTTCTTGACAATTTGACATGCTTGGGCTTACTCTCGGTTCCAATGTTGCACTGAATAGTACCAACGTCCTCCTCTAAGACTTCTCCTTTTAACGATACATCATTCCCATCAAAAATCCTTTCCAAAGGAACCAGTCCTCTCGGAATATGGTTGCTAGGCAGTTGTACAATGTCAAGCCCTGCCATCTTATTCAGAAAATTACCCCCATCGAGCTCTTCCTCTAAGACGACGTCTTTGTCTATGTGCACTTCTGAAATTTCCTCGACAGTCTCCAAGAACCTCATGAACTCGAGATCATCCTTGAACACCTTCCAATGTTTGATGTTGTTAGGTATGGAGGGCCTGTATTTTACCTCTACATCATATCTGAAT